>JANAVB010030815.1:334306-401075 GCA_029216955.1 Iris pallida
GGCCTTCTGTGTTCAATCATTATTGTTTTCTACCAATAGTTGACTCCACATAATATAACTTTAAGAATTTTCTGAGGAAAGCTTATCAAATGCTTGGTGCTTCAGTCTTTATGAATGCAGTCTCAATTGAGGTATCATATCATTGTTCAAGTCCAATTTAATTTTTTTTCTGATACAAGTTTATGCATTAAACAAATTTATATTCAGTTTTGCATTGGTTTTTAGGCTATTATTGTGTATATAGAAAACCAGTTTTCTGGGAAATCATTGGTTTGATGAATATGGTGAAGATGGAACATCAGCTTCAATTGGAATATATTATGCCTTCACTAGTAGTGTTTTGCTGATCTTCATTGATTATTATCTTAGAGAGATTTGCTTTGGCAACATATTAGTTTGACAGTTGATACTAAATTCTTAATCTTAGATACTCCATTTTAATTATTTCGTTACTCGAGTTAATTTCTTATAGTTTAAGATGTTCTCATGAAGCTTGTAGAATCTCTTGGTCTTCGGTTCTTGATACCTTAATATTTATAGCTACAAGCACATATCAGAGATAAATGTGCAATAGGTATTTGGTTATTTTATTGATATTGTCTTGTTATGTGATAAAGTTAGAATATCTACTATTTTGTATGCCAAAGATTGTAACTCTAGTTTCTCTGGCTGATATGACTTCCACTTGTTCATTATAGATGTTGTTGGGGACACTCAGTCTGTAAAGAAAAATATTTGGAATTTCCTAGCTTAGTAAAACATTTAAGTATTTTTATTTTATTCTAGTATGTGTGCATCATTTACTTGCTTCTATATTGCATGAATGGGTTTGTCAACAATTAATAAGGCTTTATTTTCTTTGATACTAACGATTAAAAAATTCAGTACGGCACGTTCGCACACACACTAAAATACAATAGGACTCTAGGACACACCAAAATCAGTTGTGTCCTGTTTATGTTGTGGTGTATTTGTATCCATGTATACATAGAAGAACGTTAGGACTCTAGGGCAGTGACAATGCTCCATACTATGCATTACTGGTTGGTAGTGGGTAGTTCAAGGGGCTGTTGATGTAGACATTGGTGCAAACCCTTCTGCTGAAGGTGGTGATGAAGATGAAGGAGTTGATGACCAGGCTGTCAAGGTTGTGGATATTGTTGACACCTTCCGGCTTCAGGTTCATCCTCATGTCCCAAGTTCTAAACTCGTTCAGTTTTCTCCAAACTCAAATGTTATGATAGATTTTTTCTGTTCTTTGTTTTGTTTATTAGTAACAACCAGCTTTTGACAAGAGGCAATTTGTGAGTTACATAAAGTGCTATATTAAGCTCTTGTCGGCTAAGTTGGATCCTGAGCGACAGGAGCTATTTAAGAAAAATATCGAGGGGGCTACAAAATTTTTGCTCTC
This sequence comes from Iris pallida, assembly GCA_029216955.1. Lineage (NCBI taxonomy): Eukaryota > Viridiplantae > Streptophyta > Magnoliopsida > Asparagales > Iridaceae > Iris > Iris pallida. Next base: position 335,718 of record JANAVB010030815.1, read on the forward strand.
AAAGCTTAAGGACTTTCAATTGTAAGTTCCGAAATTGTATCTGCCGCCATATTTATTTTGTTAATTAGAAATATTAATCGGTACTAATAATTTGCTGTCTATTCATGTTCCTCAAATGAGTCTAGGAGAGGCAGCAAATTATTAGTAGGACCCATCCAATTTTTTTTCCATACTACAAATAATTTCTCTATCGATTAGCAATTGTTTCTAGAGTTGTTTCTGGAAATTTAGCAATATAATTTTAGTTATGTGCTTCAGCATAATCTTCAGCTTCATTCATAGTGTATCGATCTCAATGTTTTATCCAACCATAAAAATGTGCCATAGCTGCAAGGAGAATATAAGGCATTGTTGAACCTTCTCATGAATTTAGGTTGATGTAACATTTGCTAGGGGAAAACAGTTTCACCATTAAGTGCTTTGCTGGATTCAGGGTATGTTTCTTTTCACCCTTACCTCTCTGATGTTGATGTAACATTTGCTAGTTCTCTTCCGGGGTTATAAATTTGTAATTCATACTTTTGGAATTATACCCGATCATCCATACCCTAAAATATCAAATATCGTGCTTTAAATTTTGGAACATCATGCCTGCAACTTATAGAGTTTGTCCATTCTTATGAAACAGGAAGCGATTTGGTTGTATGGTTCGTACAGTTGTTGAGAGCAGATCACATAAGGTATGGCATTTAATTTTGAATAACAACTAAGTTTGTGTGGAGAGATAAAAGTACCAACCAAACATAACATAACACGACATTTCTTGGATGAATTTATGATGGTTAGGTTGCTAGTTCTATTTTCCAAAATAAGCATGTCATCTTTTGTTTTTGTTTTGTTATTAGCTGACCATGATGCCTCTTTGCATGAAGACGCGGAGTCCGTCCATGTTCTCATTTGATATTTTTTTAACCTGATTGTTTAAGCCATTATGGCAGGTTTTAGATCACCCAAAAACTTTAGAGGAAGTCTTCTGTAAAGCTTTAGTGTCTCAGTTCAGCAAGGCATATGTCAGATTTCCCATGAATTTGCCAATGCATCTTCTTTTGTTTAGAGTCTGCCTATGACAATATTTTTAAGACAACACACTGTTCATTTTGAAAACTTAATACTACTTATTTGATATAATTTTTAGTTGCATGATTGTATATTCTCATTGTTGATTTTGGCAGTGACAATGCTCCATACTATTTTTCTATAAAGCTCTTAGGGTCTCAGTTTAAAGAGGCATATGCACCACAAAAATGGCTGACATGGATACTTTCTGTACCGCTTTTAACCTGAGCCATGCTACATGTATTTCTGATTTCAAATGAATTTGTCAAAGCATATTGTTTGTTTCAAGTTTGCCTATGACAATACTTTTAATTCTATACACTGATTATTTTGAAAACCTAATAGTACTTATTTCATCTACTTTCTGGTACTGGTAGCATGATTATATATTCTTCATAAACAGGGTTATGTTGATTTTGGTCGTTACGCTGCACCATTCTATTTTGTAGCTGTTTCAGGGCCTGTGATCTTTGTTCAAGTAAGTCTCTCTTTTTTTCTTTCAGAAGTTAGCTTATTAATTTACTGGAAAATTTATACAACTGAAAGGTGGCTACCATTGAGGAAAAAAAAAAGATGGCTACCATTGAGGAAAAGTAAATTATTTGAAAGGTTTTGAAATGGGTGATGGATTGATGCACCTATTACAAGCAGTGCCAGAATCATAGCTGAAGGAGTTGTCAGGGCTAGGAAATTGGAAAACTTGGGTCAGTATATATATTCCTTTCTTGTTAACAATATTATAAGGTTATTATAAGCTAGGGAAGTTGAGAAGGCTGTGGTTTATATAATAGTAATAGTAAGGTTCACAATATCGGTATCGAAATCCGTATCGGACAATTTCTATAAATATCGGGATCAGCGGTATCGGCAATATCGGCCTCTTCCTCTGGGAAAGGTTTGAAATAAATTAACATTTTCAATAGACTCTAACATACGAGTGCACAACATTTGAGTGCTTGCACCTACACATTCTGAAAAACCTAGTCTGAGCCATCAGTCAATAAAATGTATAGAACTACATATCCTATATTGATCTAACTTTAACACATCCAATTAGCCTCTTTTTCTCAGAGCCACAATACAGCTCCCTGAGTAATATTTCATTTGATTGTCTGTCTGGTGTGCAACTTGTTCAGCCTCTTCCTCTGGGAAAGGTTTGAATAACAACCAAGTTTTTTTAAATTAGAACTCAATAGGCATGAAACTAACCTCCTCTTGCTTTTGGGATTCTCTTACGACTTTAAATTATCCTGCATAGGGTTATGGGCTTAAATACAAATATGGTATATTCCAGCAAAATATTATAAAAGACTGTTAAGAGGAGGTTTCTAAAAGTTGGCTTGAGGTATCTATTGTCTCGTCTTCTCTTCACAATATGTTCCTTTCCGATATATATGTATTGGTATAACATTATATACTAGTTGATTTTATATTTATTTTTGTAGTTTGCTGGGAGAAAGGGTTACTCTGTCAGAGAAATTGATGAAATGAGACGAGAGCTAGCCAAATTTATTGTTAATGAAGACCATGTAAAAAAATGACGCATTAGAAATTTTTTGAAGTATTGTAAATTTATGTTGTGAACGTTTGAGACTAGAATAATATTGTATAGTTGAATGTTGGCATTTTGACTAAATATAAAATAAATTTTTTTTTGTTGGTGTTAAGTGTTTATTTTCTTCTTTACTTTTCTTATATGGGATATTGTACACAAAATACAAATTGTGGAATACGGATGAAAAAATTGGAGTCATCTTTTGTAAATAAAGATGACTAAAAAAAGTCACGTTTTACAAATAAAGATGACGTGTATTGAGCTGTCACTGATTTCTTATGATAAATGTAATTTTTTTAAAATAAAGATAACGTATAGAAGTCATCTTTTGTACATAAAAATGATACGTCAAAGTCGTCATTTGTAAATAAAGATGATGCATAGAAGTCATCTTTTGTAAATAAAAAAAACGTATAAAAGTCATCTTTTATAAATAAAAATGATGCGTGTTTAGTTGTCATTGATTTTCAAGATAAAAGTCATTTAATATAAATAAAGATAACACACAGTAGTCATCTTTTCTAAATAAAGATGACACACAAAAGTCATCTTTTATAAATAAAGATGACTTGCGTTGAGCTGTCATTGATTTTTAATGATAAAGATGACCCCTTCATAGATGATGGCCAAACAAATGTCATCAATTAACATATTTAGCCGTCATTGTTATCTATTTTTGTAGTAGTATATTTCGTCTATCTGAATGTAGTAAGAGATTGACTTGGCCCAAAGAGCAAAATGTGCTTGGTTAACAGAGGGAGATCGGAGTACGAAATTCTATTATGACATGGTGAACATGTGAATCCATCGCAATTCTATCAGCAACCTCCTCTAAACAGATGGGAGGAAACTTCATTCGGAATCTGACAGGCAGATCGAAGCGATCAGGTACTACAACAACCTCTATAACCAACAAGACTACATGTAAACTTTTCCAGAGCTCCTATGCAAACGAGTGGTGACAGATAAAGGGAACAATATTCTTATGGAACCAGTTACGATAGAGGAAGTCGAAGCTATAGTTGGACCTGCGGAAGGCATATGACACAGCGAACATAGACTTCTTATGTCAGGTAATGCGGATGATGGGATTCGATAATGCATGGGTGAGCTGGGTTCGAGAATGCATCTCTACACCGACATTTTCTGTGCTATTGAAGGGACAACCATACGGGTTCATCAGGAGCAATAGGGGACTCCAACAGGGGGATCCATTATCTCCATATCTTTTCACTATCGTCAACTATCGTCATGGAGTAATTTACATGCCTAATGGACTCTGCAGTGATATGCAAGAAGATAATCCCATTACATTGACAGGTACGTCCGCATATTTTCCACTTGATTTACGCTGACGATCTATTGGTATTCATGGTCCCAACCGAGGAGGGGATCACAGAATTAGCAGAGATACTGGAGAAGTTCGGCCAGCTTTCAGGACTCTATCTGAACAAAGAAAAAAGCAAGGTCTATTTTAATAGATATTGCTCTAATAAAGAGGAGAGTGCAAACAAACTTGGCGTGGAACGGAAGAGCTGCCTGTGAAGTATCCAGGGATTCTATTGTCCACTAACTACAATAAGAAGACGAAATGCCAGAGTCTCGTGGAGTACGTACAACGACGAACAGAAGGGTGGCACGCACATAACTTGTCGTTTGGAGGGCGCATCGAGCTGGTCAGAACGGTGATCACCTCCATTGCTACTTACTGGCTTCAATCTATCATGTTGTCCTCAGCTACGATAGGCAAAATTGAGAAGATTTGTGCTAAGTTCATCTGGCGAGGAGGAGTGCATTCAATAGGTTGGGACACCCTGTACAGGTCGAAGACGGAGGGGGGGGGGGGGGGGGGGGGGGGAGGGGGGGGGGGGGTTTGAAATCGCTCCGACTGTTGCAGGACATTGCGGGGATGAAGCTAACCTGGCGAATTATTTCCTCTGATTCTATATGGGCGACAAGGATGCGAGCAAGATACTTGAAGGGAGGGAGTTTTTGGACACACATGAGAAATAACAATGATTCTGTGCCATTTAAACAGATCCTTAATTATAGGAATAAGGTGAAGATGGAGATCACCCGTATTTTAAAGATGGGACAACAACCAACCTCTGGACTGATCCATAGCTCACGCACATGAGCATTCTGGAGAGATGTGGAGACACCATTCTATCGCGCGCCTACGACAGAGTCATGGTGAACACCATACTACAACAAGGGACGTGGAAACCGGAGCTGAACAATCATACTAGGAGATACGTGGAGGAAATAAAGCGGGTGATGGTGGATGTGGAAGCGGCTGAAGATCGATGGGTTTGGGATGGATCAAGCACAAGAGACTTCGAGTCACGAGTGGTATATGAGCGGATCAGGGAAAAACACCCACACATCGACAACTTCGAGATCATATGGGCGAAGCAGGTGGCTGTCAAGATGCAAATGTGTATGTACAAGTTGATGAATGGGCGTTTGCTCATGTTGGATAGGCTTGCAAGGATTGGAATCCAAGTGGCAAATACGCAGTGCATTCTCTGTCGATGGGCCACCTATTTTTCGAGTGCAATGAAACAAGAAACATCTAAAGGGAACAAAGAGACAAGCTTCAATTGCATGCAATGACCGACTGGTCCATTCACAAAGAAATCGAGAATATTCAGAGCAGCAAGAGCGAAGGGAAGATATGGTACTCAGAGGCTAGAGCCAGATTAGCATCATCGGTCTGGCACATATGGCCAGAACGGAACAGACGAGTGTTTGAAGGCGTATCAATTACACTTATAGGTATCTCACATAACATAGAGGCAGATGTACGTAGGATGGTGAATACGGGAACCTAATTGGTGACCCAATTGTACTCAGTTACTCATTCGATTAATATATTTACCTTTTTTCCAATATATATATATATATATATATATATATATATATATATATATATACTCCGATGTCTAAACAACAATTACTAAACCTTTATCCCAAGATTTTTGTCTCAGATAATTAAATACTACTCCCATGTCATAGCAAAAGAAAAAAAATTAATCATACACTTCAAAATGCTAATTAGAAGTTGAAACTAAATATACACTCCAAAATTCTAAAAAATAATATTGATTTTAATTTGCATTGCCCAATATAACGAACATATAAGAAAATCCTGAGTATTGAAATTAATGTTGAAACTTTTACATTTTCGTAACTTGCTAAAAATATAAATATTAATGTTAAACTTTTACATTTTTGTAACTTGTTAAAAAGTAAATATTAATGTTAAACTTTTACATTTATGTAATTTGCTATAAAAAAATATATTATGGCCCATGCAAGTCTCAAACATGCGACCTTCTCATTATTGGCACGACACTCTAACCAACTAAGCTAATAGGCATGTTGTATAAATTACAAATGTAATTGTAAATGAATTTCTAACTGTACATTATGTCTCTGTTTTGACAAAATAATGAAGATACTAGTTTAGTTTACAACCAAAACTGTACCAACTTTAAGCCAATCCGAAACTAAAGGGAAGATAATTAAACGAGAAGTATTTGAACATTGTTGTATAAAAAAAAGTATTTGAACATTGTACTTCTCATTCATTTAATCTTTTTTTCCTAGAAAAATTCTATTTGATGTCATCTTCTTCCTTTGGATCTTCAGTGTCTTGGAAGCCGAGTTAAAAGCACTCTAACATGAACCAACGAATATTATAATTATTTGTGATATATATACAAATTTTTTTCATTCTAATCTCCAATGCACAATTTTTGGTAATATTTAAAACCCAGAAAATCACTAATTTCGTAATCAACATAAGGTAGCTTGTTTTTTTTCCCCTCTTCAGGCCTCTTCTTGCATCAGTTGAGCTGTTCCTGTGGAAACGAAATAGAAGCAACAATTTCTTGGACGAATGATTTCGAAACCTCCCATCTCATTGTCATCCCAACACAGATGTTAGTGAAGATCTAGTAAGCCACAATGTCAATTAGAGATTGTCGGTTATAAAATCCATGCATAACAAACAAGTAAACAAATATGAAATTCTGAAAGCGAACTGTAAGATCACGATAATAATGATAATGAAACAGGGCCAAGAAAACATAATCTATTTAAGCAGGCTCAAACTGTTCAACTATTACAATGGATCATGAGGGAGGTGTTGCATGTTACATACAAAAGTCAAGTCCTCTAAACAAAAACCAAGTCCTTCTTAACTATTCTTTTGGCTTTTTAATAGTGGAGGATGGTTCTCTCCATGAGATTCTCTTGGCTTGTATGTTGGAGCCTATTATTAGCATTTGGAAATGCTATATAAAGACCTAACTTCTATTTGAAAAGGGGACAACTCCACTCTCTCTCTCTCTCCTTTTAATTCCAAAGAAATCGATCTCCTTAGTTTCTTGTTGTTTTCTGGGCAACGCTAAGTTCGGGTCACTCTTTCCAAGTTGTGTACGACGAGGAGATACCGGTAGAGCAGATGTTTCACCACTAGGAGCATTCGGAACAAGTCTGCACATAAACCCGAATCAACTTTTAGGGCAGTGCTACGTGCGCAACTTCCCCAGAGGCTGGTACTTTTATTTTATTTTATTTTGTTTGCAGATTTTTAAAGAAAGAAAAGGAAATAATTTCCAACAATCTAAGAGTGGACTTGTTTTCCAACAAACTTAGCAGTTGCAGACTATAAAATTTTGTTCTGTTAATTATTGATAATTTTTTTGTGTTAAATTTGTTAAGAGTTATATTGCAAAAATACTACTGTTAAGAGTTACATTTTTAATAATTCTATTTTGTTAAAATTGTTAACATATTTGCTTCAAATAATTAAAAAATTTGCTCACTGATAAAACTTGTTGCTGCAATATTTCTAATAATATTTGCTTAACCGACAACACTTGTTACTGACAACATTTCCAGTTATATTGCCTTACTGATAATACATAATATTTGTTACTAGTGGTATATTACTGATTTGTTAACATAGAAATATTTGTATGTGGTAAATCACTAGTGCTAAATTACTGATTTGTTAAAATACAAATATCTCACTTCCATTTACTTATTGTTAACATACGAATATTCAATTCAAATTTTGTCTACTGCTACACACTTGCTTATGGTCAATCATTTTAACATCTACAAGTATATGTTATCTATCAAATAATATTTCTGCCTTATGTTAACAAGTTATTTGCTACTTATTAAATAACTGACATATATGCACAAATATATTATTATTAGTCATATAACAATTTTTTTTCCTACACAATTCTAAGACTGTTGTTATCATTTCTGATTTCAGAGGACTGTTTTAAAAATTGACAAGTTTCATAATATATATATATATATATATATATATATATATATATATATATATATATATATATATATATATATATATATATATATATATATATATATATATTGTATTAGGACCTTTTGTCAATACTAATTTTCTTTACTTAATATTTCAATTTAAGCAAAAACAAACAGTTTATTGATTTGGTAAATTCTTTTAATTTTAAAGTTTTAAAGTAGAGACTTGTTTGGGTACAAGCCGAAAGGGCCCTTTGTCAACGAGACGTAAATTGCCTAAGCGACCGGTACTTAAGTGTCCCTAGTGGACCTCCGCTTGCTGGGATCCGGCCCCTACAGCTAACCCAACATGATCAAAACTTGAAAACTAAAATTTTAAAGCTGAATTACTAAGATCATCTAAAACTGTTACTCTTTAACTTAAAGAAAATAAATTTATTGAATAAATATAATTTTTCCTGTAGACCTTTAATTATCTTTATAGAAATCATGACTAGTATAAAAGGACATTCTAGTTCCTTCAGGTCGGTGAGTTACCAACCCTTAGTTAATATTTCTTACCATTCTGATGATTAGTGGTTGGATTCTAGAACAAATGTTCATGTTTCATTTGATCGCTCCTGTTTTTCAAACTATCACGAATCAGGTTGAGAAAGTATAACCTTAGGAGATGGCTCAGCGGCACATATTGTAGGAAGAGGAAGAATAGATTTGAGGATGATATCAGAAAAAAAAAATTTGCCTCTTCATGATGTACTTCATGTGTCGTCAGTTAGAAGAAATTTAGTTAGTGGATCTCTGCTTGTAGCCTCAGGAAACAAAATTGTAATGGAGGTTAATAAAGTAGTTTTTTCTTCTAAGAATGAGTTATTTATAGGAAAAGGATTTGTAAAAGATGGTCTTTTTATTTTGAGCACTATGAATAAAATTTCAAATCCTTCTTTTGTTATTGCAAATGTTGAATCCTCCAATGTTTGGCATGACAGACTGGGCCATGTGAATTTAGGATCTCTTAAAAGGATGATGAACTTAGAGCTTATTTCTAAGACTCATATTGATGATAAACACAAATGTGAGATTTGTGTTCAAGCCAAAATACTAGATTACCTTTCAAATCTGTCCATAGGAATTCCGAACTCCTAGAACTTATCCATAGTGACGTTTGTGATTCCAATAGGATTTTGACCCGAGGCGGTAGAAAATACTTTGTCACTTTTATAGATGACCATTCAAAATATTGGTACACCAACTTGCTTAAGACCAAAGATGAAGAAGTTCTAGACAGATTCAAGGTCTACAAGTCTGAAGCTGAGAACCGGTTAGATAGAAAGATTAAAATTCTTAGATCAGATCGTGGTGGATAATATACTTCAAATGAAATGTCTAACTTATGTGAAGAACATTGAATTATTCATGAGGTAACTGCTCCTTATTCACCACAGTCCAACAGAGTTGCTGAAAGGAAGAATCGTACTCTGTTAGACATGGTAAATGCAATGCTTCTCAGCTCAGGTGCTCCTGATAATCTGTGGGGAGAGGCTTTGTTTGTCAGCCTGATATATCCTTAATAGGATACCTAGTAAGTCTAATGATAAGACACCATATGAGTAAGGCCGAACTCCTAGGATTAATTACCTTAAAGTTTGGGGATGTCTAGCTAAGGTAGGAATTCCTGAACCCAAAAAGAGAAAGATTGGACCTAAGACTGTAGATGTTGTGTTCATAGGATATGCCCTAGACAGCAATGCCAATAGATTTTTTGAAACTCATTCTGAAGTAAATGAAATCTCTAACACCAACATTATAGAAGCTAGAGATGCAGTTTACTTTGAGAATATATTTCCTTTTAAGAATATAATTTCTTCTACTCCCACTAGCTCTTTTCTTATCCCTTCTACTAGTTCTCATATTCATCCATCAAGTTCACAAGATAAACAAGATATAGAACCTATAAGAAGTAAAAGAAGCAGGATTGAAAGAAATTTAGGGAAATGTGTCCCGACCCGATCCCAAATAATTGGATCGAACCGGATCATGCCCAGCCTGCACCGTTGTGAGACGGCGGCAGTAAGCTGTTCTATTAGCAGGTATTCACAACAACATCTATACATTTGTCACAACTGAATATACGAAAATTTTAAAACTTTATTCAACATTTGAAAAGTACAACTGGAATTAAAAGAACTGAAATAAAATGCTGAATTCGAATTAACAAAATTCCAAAAATAAAGAAACTAGAAACTGGAAATAACTAGCTAAGCCTTCGGCTCGTCGACCTCAGGTCATGCGTCCTCCAATGGGGACTCTGACAACACCACAGGGTACAGAACCGGATCATAATAGCTATTGTACAATAGCTCAGCATCCTCAATGTCACCTAAAAATGTTGTCTCCAGTCAGGAGGGAGCAAGTACGAATATGTATCTCATATTTTAAGTAATAATGGAAAAAGTGCATGCTAAACAGTTGAAACAATATTTTTCAGTAATTCTACGATTAAAAACAATGTGATTTGAATGTGTAATCGTCTATGACCGGCTTGGGTTATACAATAGCGTCCTAGCGACGCGATACGGCTTATCCCCGTGTGTAAGAGGGGTAAGCTCGCACAATCTTGCAATATAAGGGGTATTGGCCATAAACGTTATACTATTTCCCCAATCCCCACAATCAATCAATCAATATCTGGACCTTAGGAGAGGGTCCCGTGTAGCAATGTGGTTTAAACATGCAGCTAGACAATTACTAAATAAAATACAAGAAAAACATAACCGTAACTTGCCTTTGTTTATGACTGGAGTATGATGACGGTTCCGGGGAAGAAGTTAGTACCGTCCTTGGAAATCCTACAGTTGGAGAACTTTGACTTAGAACCAATATTGTAGCCATTCTAGGTGTGCTAGTTACAATCTCTAGTAGTAGTGTCCTAGTCGGATTTTAAGTTCTTTTATTTAACCTACTGTAACGCTTTACGTCGCAAGCTACGTACGTTGTCAATTAGTTTGTTAAACCGGTTAATTCAGTTAATTGGGGAAAAATAGCAATTACAGTTTAACTTAGGAAAACTTTGTATTTTTGTAATATATATATATATATATATATATATATATATATATATATATATATATATATATATATATATATATATATATATAAACTAGTTTTCTTATAGTGATAAAACATGAACTTGTTATCTTGCTAATATTTTATTCATTTAATTAACTTGGGAAAATCTTTATTAGTTTTATACAAAATAATTAATATCCTAATTATAACTTACGCGTCCAAATATGGAACCCAACCCAGAAAAGAAATAAAAATCAACCCAGAAAAGAAATAAAAAAATCTAGACTACACAATACAGGGGCACAACTAACAAAATAGAAATCTGGGCTTATGCCCTTACAAACTTTACATAAATAAAATTAGAGGAAAATTAGTTAGCTCTGAAAAATGTCCCGTATTTTAAATACTGAAAACAAAACTAATAATAAATTAAATTAAATCTTAGGAGTCTCAGACTTGGTCCAATCGTCACTATTTTTTAGCTAACGCCTCAACGTCCGGGTAGAACCGGTTTCGTTTGCATTTCGCTAGGGCCCACGGACCGGTATGGTCGTCGCCCAAAAATCAAATTAATAAATATTCCCAAAAATTTATTTATAAAATTTTATAAAAATTTGGGCAGCATTCCCTCTATTTTTGGGACAACCCAATACTGAAAAAATGTGCCAACAACACCAAAATATTTATCCCAAACCAGGGAAACCACAGAAATTAATTCCACCAAAAACTCATAGCCAATTTCCAACATAGGCCAAGCCAACAAAACAACAAAAAGAACTAATCACCAACTATGAACTCAAAACCAAGAATCCAAACCACAACACCATAAAGCCAAAACCACAGAACATTCCGAAACGAAGTTCGAAAAATTTTCGAAAAGTCACATAACCAGTATAGATTCGAAAATATTCGAATTTAACTTGGGAAATTCCAAGAAAACCAACAGAAGCCAAATAAGAAAAATCTACATAACTTTTTCGAAGGAAAGTTCGGAAATTTCGAAGGATCGGAATCACTACCATAATCCTCAAAACCGATTCCAGTTGCGGGATCAGGGACTGGAATCATCATCGAATACGTAAACGGAAATGGGAATGCGAAATTATACCTTGGGTTGCTCGGTAGAGCTCTCAGATGTTAAAATTGGAATAAAACAAAGTTTCCGCAGAATCGGAAAAATCCAGAGCTCGCGGACAGCCAGGAAAATCGCGGAACGGGAGATCGGGGTCGGAATCCGGCATGGGGGCACGCTGGACAGAGGAGGGGGCTGTCGTAGCGCTCGGGGAGCGGCGCTGGACGAAGCGGGGGCCGCTGGCGGCGGGCTGCTGGCCGAAAAGGGGGGCGGCCGTGCCGCTGGAGCGGGGAGGAGCGGGGCCGGAGCGGGCAGAGGGGGAGCGCTGTGGCGCGGGGCCGAGAGGGGGCGCTGTGGGTGCGGGGCCGGCAGGGGGAGGCCGGGGGAGCGGCGCCGGGACGATGGAAGGCCGACCGTGGTTGCGGCCTAGGGCTCGCGCAGGAGGACGGAGCCGCGGGGGTTGCTGGAGGAAGCCGGGGTCACGCGCGCTTTGCCGGGACGCCCGAAGGTCGGCCGCTGGGAGCTAGGGCACGCGGGCTTAGGGAAGAAGAGAGTGAGAGGGTGAGGAAATGAGAAGAAAGTGATGGGGATTGGGTTAGAAGCTGGTGGTGGTGGTTATTTAAGGGGAGAGGTGGGGATGCGTTTGTGGAGGAGTGGGAGTGAATTATGGAGAAGGTGGCTGAGAAATAGTAGGAAGAAGACCCATTCGTGGGGATGGAGTCTCCAGGAGGGAGGAAAAAGGCCAGGCCGGGTCGGGTCGGGTGCGGGTTGGGTTCAGGTAGTTCTAGGACTAAGCCCACCATAAAAATCATTATGTATATTTAACCAAAAATATTAATTTAAAATCCTAATTGGGTTCGGAAAACGGGATTCGGGAAAATCGGGTTTGGATCGGGGTCGGATCCCGGCACGGGATCGGGACAGGCAGCAATCAAAGATCCCATAATTAATTTAAAAATAATATTTTCCTGACCCGACTATTATAATAACAATAATAATTATAATGATAATAATAATAACCTAATCTAAACTAATAATCCTAAATATCCAATGATTAATCTAAATCTAGAAAGCGGGTTTCACAACCTTCCCTCCTTAGAAAATTTCGTCCTCAAAATTTTAAAGATAAGGGCCAGGGTACAATCAAAATTACTAACCTCGATCAAAAAATGGAATTTAAAATTATCAGGCACGATCGGATTCTAGGCATGATCTCTAGGTACAATGATAAAATATAGGCACGATCCGAATTATCTAGATATGATCTGAGATAGAGTTGAAATATTGTTGTGATCAAAATCATTTTAGCACGAGTAAAATTAATCAAATGATCATAAAATAGTAACAATCAAATGAGGTCTCATGAAACAGAAAAGATAAGAAAGAAACGAACGTCAATCGTTTATTGAAAAGACAGAAAATAATAGAATCTTATGAGATGAGGGACTAAAAAAAAATTCCAAATCAATTTGGAATGGGATATAAGGGTTCGTGACTAAGGAGAACTCAACAAGTTGTATGATGGGAGGATAGCGAGGATGATTAGAACAATATATCTATGATAGGAATGTAATCGAGTAAGATATTTCCACTGAGGGTCGAGTGATGATCAAAGGGGATAGAAATAATATCGTTCCACTATTTCAACGATCCGAAGATATGATATGCAGGAAAAAGGCTTAGAAGATAACTATCTTAAACCAATTTCTAACTAGCTGAACCTTCAGTATCTACATAAAACTAAGATATCTGCCAAGGTATTGAAACTAAATATATTTTGAAACATAAATCATCTAAATCAATTTTCATCCATCGTTTTATTTAACTCGTATACCAAATGTATTTCAGATTTCAAGTATTTCTCTCGATCAAGTTATTTTACATACGTCAATTTCTAATTGTCCGTCATTCTTCCAAAACTGACTACGTCAAAGTTTATAATATTCACTCGTCATAGTAAATCCTTAGAAGTTCTTTAAGTTGATCCATGACTTCTATTCGAGAATTCTCAATTCTTGAAACCAATTGACAAAATTATAATCCCTAATCAAATTCTAATCCTTAACCATGCATCTAACGATCGTTCTTATCCAACGCATTAGCAAAATATCCCAGAATCCCAATCATTCCTACCATAACTAATATGAGTCTCCAAAGTTTGGTAGAAATTGCAAATCCATTGGCTAATTACCAAAGTTGCATGCCAATGGTCTTATCTCAATTCCTAGCTGCTTATTCCTTCTCTAGAACCTACCATTCCATTGCTCGTATTATTCCTTCCATGGCTATATCCGCCCCTTCTAGGTATAGTAGTCATCTAACCATAAAAGTTGATCCTCGTCAAGTGTTTCTTTACTTGATCATTATATTCACATGTTTATATATCATCCAAATTCACTTCCTTCCTGGGAGAATCTTACCAAATCTTAGACTTGCCTCGCTAACTCTACCTATGTCTTTCTCTATCTCCCATACTCTTCTTTAAATATAGAATTCAAAGTCGTCAAATACCTTCATTTGTTTGAATGAGGTTTAGGCACTGATGAGCACTACCAACAGTTATAACCCGAATGAGTCACAAGTTAAGACATACCACTCTCTCAAGACTAGCTTACTCAAGGTATTCTTCTACCTTTCCTACCCTTTAGCTAACTAATATTGATCCCAAAGATGTCCTTACTAGAAATGCGATAGGTAACAATCTATGTTTCTCCCGCATATAGCTATACACTATATACATATAGTCATCTACAAGATGTATATTAATTAACTATTTAATATCTAAAGCTAACCACAACTATCCACAGCTTCCAGAATATGTAACTAAAAATAATAATAATAAATAAATCAATATAAAAATATATATATACAACGTACTAAGTTTGAAACAGGAAAGAGATTGAGTCAAAAGATATTGATATGGTCCTAAATAGTTCTAGAAAAAATCAAGTACAATTTTTTTTATAGAAAATAGATCCTTTCTGGCTGTGACAAGAGATTACTGGAATAGAAAACCATTAAAAAAATTACAAATCCTTTATTCAGACAACAGTAAAAATAATTTGATGGTGCAGAAAAGACAACCATATTATGGATATAGTTTCAATAATATTTGAAAACCCAAATATATCCGAAGTCACTTTGCCTCAAATTCATGCCTCGCCAGAGTGCACCTGACTGCAGTGAAATTTGGCTCCACAACTTGGATAGAAATAGGTTTTCGAGTATTCTATCAACTTTATCCATTTCCTGGCTAAACAACATAGGAGACAAATTTGATGCATTTAGGACGTAGCCTCAATAATATCCAAAAATCTATCAACACCTGAATCACTTCAACTTAGAGTCTATGCCCCGCCAGTGCGCAACTAGCTGCAGTAAACTCGCAGTTTCCATAATTCAGACAAATAACTACAACGCAAATATGTGAAGCCATATTAGGTCACTGAATATTTTTTCAACTTTGTCCATAAGAATTTCAAAGAAGTTTCCTAAAAAATTCAAACGAGTTCTAAAGTTCTAGTCATGATAAAAAAAGATGTTGATGTATGTTCTTCTGGAATCAAGAAAATTTATCATGATATATATGTGTTCCAGTATCCCTTGAGATTTGAGAGATTGGTTTGAAGTCATGAAATTGGTCTGACTGGATTATGGCTAATTGAGTTGGACACAAAATAAGATAGAAGCACCAGAGCTTCGAGTTGAGTTGAAGAAGCCAATGAGAATATTCTCGATAAATCACTTAAAGGATACTGACATTTACCAAAATTATTTTGAAGAAATAATTTCTTATCCAAGGAAAGTTTGAGAATGTGCTGGATAAGTTGGGTTGACACAAAAAGAATTATGTCTTATGGATTCAAGGAAGTCAGGCTAAAATGGTTTAGCAAAGCCAACCAGGGGATAGTTCAACAATTCAAAAGTTTTTCAATGACTAAAGAAAATTTAAATTAGGACGGAATCAATTCTCTGACCGTTCGTGCTTCACGATACTCAAGCATTGAGTTTTAAAGCTGTCTAGGCCTTGAATTGATCAAGAAGTTGCATAGAGAGAGAGTAGGGTTTCAAGTTGAGTGGAGGGGATCAACAAATAAAATATTTGGAATAACCTAGGAGATAACAATCAATATTGAAATTATTTTTGAAAATATCTTCTCTAGGGAAATCATGAACTAACTAGGCTGAACCAATTCTTTTGGTAATAACTAATATTGAGGTTTTATAGTTCCAGAAGAATTTGGTTCATGATTCGTTCCAAGAAAGTCAATTAGAAATGAGTTCAAGGCAAATAGTTGTATACGCTAATCGTATAAGTACTTCGGGTAGATAAGAGTTTATTAGAATTTAAAACTCTAGATAGCGAACGGGTCTGGATGCCAAATAAAGGTAGAGCGATAAGATTTGATCAATAAATGGAGAAGTTGAAAATAGGTTTGCTGAAGAAGGAGATTGAAGAGTTCTAATATTGGTCCATAAATAGCAAAAAGTATATATCCTAAGGGATGCTAAAATCTGTTAAAGATATCGAAAGGAGATAATCCCAAAAATTACGGGACACTAAAAGATACAAAAATCTAGAAAATAAAATATGTAGTAACATATACCACCAT
Source organism: Iris pallida (assembly GCA_029216955.1). Lineage (NCBI taxonomy): Eukaryota > Viridiplantae > Streptophyta > Magnoliopsida > Asparagales > Iridaceae > Iris > Iris pallida. Next base: position 352,390 of record JANAVB010030815.1, read on the forward strand.
ACATTCTGCCTAAACTGGTTAAGGTCAAAATTAACTCCTTATGTCATTATCACTTCCAACTGTTATAAGTACCAACTAATATCTGGGTATTCCAGAATTCTATCCTTCCAATTTTTTTAATCACCGATATATCTGTGATAAATACTGCCTTACACACCTTCTCATTAAGATTAGAATCCTCCAACTTTTCTGAAATTGTATCGTAGGGGGAACATGGCTTTGGGAAAGATATTGGCCAAAAATAGTATAATCAGGGTAACATGTTATGCTTCGGTAGGGTATCATCTAGTGCTAATCAATAGCTCTTATGGTCCTGGTCTGGTTCGAGCAGTCTCCCGTTGCTCAATCTACTACTACGATTCTCTTGCGTCATGCATAGAAAACAAGATCTTGCTAGTACCGACTAATAGGTTGTTGTCATAATCTGGCTAGTTTAGGGGCAAGCATAAACAAGGTAACCTACTATTTTATAAGCAAGCAAAAATAGTTACTTATATATAGATAATTCGGTCCTATGTTGTGACAAACCAATGTTCTAGTGTTCTAGTTGTTTCTAGATATGTTCTCCTAAGTTGTTGATTTGACCTGCATGGGCCACCACTAAAAATGTGTTACGACCCGATCCCAAATAATTGGGTCGAACCGGATCATGCCCAGCCTGCACCATTGTGAGACGGCGGCAGTAAGCTGTTCTATTAGCAAGTATTCACAACAACATCTATACATTTGTCACAACTGAATATACGAAAATTTTAAAACTTTATTCAACATTTGAAAAGTACAACTGGAATTAAAAGAACTGAAATAAAATGCTGAATTCGAATTAACAAAATTCCAAAAACAAAGAAACTGGAAACTAGAAATAACTAGCTAAGCGTTCGGCTCGTCGGCCTCAGGTCCTGCGTCCTCCAATGGGGACTCTAGCAACACCACAGGGTACAGAACCGGGTCATAATAGCTATTGGACAATAGCTCAGCATCCTCAATGTCACCTAAAAATGTTGTCTCCAGTCAGGAGGGAGCAAGTACGAATATGTATCTCATATTTTAAGTAATAATGGAAAAGTGCAGGCTAAACAGTTGAAACAATATTTTCCAGTAATTCTACGATTAAAAATAATGTGATTTGAATGTGTAATCGTCTATGATCGGCTTGGGTTATACAATAGCGTCCTAGCGACGCGATACGGCTTATCCCCGTGTGTAAGAGGGGTAAGCTCGCACAATCTTGCAATATGAGGGGTATTGGCCATAAACGTTACACTATTCCCCCAATCCCCACAATCAATCAATCAATATCTGGACCCTAGGAGAGGGTCCCGTGTAGCAATGTGGTTTAAACATGCAGCTAGACAATTACTAAATAAAATACAAGAAAAATATAACCGTAACTTGCCTTTGTTTATGACTGGAGTAGGATGACGGTTCCGGGGAAGAAGTTAGTACCGTCCTTGGAAATCCTACAGTTGGAGAACTTTGACTTAGAACCAATATTGTAGCCATTCTAGGTGTGCTAATTACAATCTCTAGTAGTAGTGTCCTAGTCGGATTTTAAGTTCTTTTATTTAACCTACTGTAACGCTTTACGTCGCAAGCTACGTGCGTTGTCAATTAGTTTGTTAAACCGGTTAATTCAGTTAATTGGGAAAAAATAGCAATTACAGTTTAACTTAGAAAAACTTTGTATTTTTGTAATATATATATAAACTAGTTTTCTTCTAGTGATAAAACATGAACTTGTTATCTTGCTAATATTTTATTCATTTAATTAACTTGGAAAAATCTTTATTAATTTTATACAAAATAATTAATATCCTAATTATAAATTACGCGTCCAAATATGGAACCCAACCCAAAAAAGAAATGAAAATCAACCCAGAAAAGAAATAAAAAAAACCTAGACTACACAATACATGGGCACAACTAACAAAATAGAAATCTGGGCTTATGCCCTTACAAACTTTACATAAATAAAATTAGAGGAAAATTAGTTAGCTCTGAAAAATGTTTCGTATTTTAAATACTGAAAACAAAAATAATAAATAAATTAAATTAAATCTTAGGAGTCTCAGACTTGGTCCAATCGTCACTATTTTTCAGCTAACGCCTCAACGTCCGGGTAAAACCGGTTTCGTTTGCGTTTCGCTAGGGCCCAAGGACCGGTACGGTCGTCGCCCAAAAATCCAATTAATAAATATTCCCAAAAATTTATTTATAAAATTTTGTAAAAATTTGGGCAACATTCCCTCTATTTTTGGGACAATCCAATACTGGGAAAATGTGCCAACAACACCAAAATATTTATCCCAAACCAGGGAAACCACAGAAATTAATTCCACCAAAAACTCATAACCAATTCCCAACATAGGCCAAGCTAACAAAACCACAAAAAGAACTAATCACCAACTATGAACTCAAAACCAAGAATCCAAACCACAACACCATAAAGCCAAAACCACAGAACATTCTGAAACGAAGTTCGAAAATTTTTCGAAAAGTAACAAAACCAGTATAGATTTGGAAATATCCGAATTTAACTCGAGAAATTCCAAGAAAACCAACAGAAGCCAAATAAGAAAATCTACAGAACTTTTCCGAAGGAAAGTTCAGAAATTTTGAAGGATCGGAATCACTACCGTAATCCTCAAAACCGATTCCAGTTGCGGGATCGGGGACTGAAATCATCATCGACTACGTAAACAGAAATGGGAACGCAAAATTATACCTTGGGTTGCTCGGCTAGAGCTCTCAGATGTTAAAATTGGAATAAAATCAAGATTTCGCGGAATCGGGAAAATCCAGAGCTCGCGGACAGCAAGGAAAATTGCGGAACGGGAGATCAATGTCGGGATCCGGTGCGGGGGCACGCTGGACAAGGGAGGGGGCTGTCGGAACGCTCGGGGAGCGGCGCTGGGCGAAGCGGGGGCCGCTGGCGGCGGGCTGCTGGCCGAAAAGGGGGCCGACCGTGCCGCTGGAGCGGGGCCGGAGCGGGCAGAGGGGACGCGCCGTGGGCGCGGGCTGAGAGGGGGGCGCTGTGGGCGCGGGGCCGGCAGGGGGAGGCCGGGGGAGCGACGTCGGGGCGAGGGAAGGCCGACCGGGGTTGCGGCCTAGGGCTCGCACGGGAGGGCGTAGCCGCGGGGGTTGCTGGAGGAAGCCTGGGTCGCGCGCGCGTTGCCGGGACGCCCGAAGGTCGGCCGCTGGGAGCTAGGGCACGCGGGCTTAGGGAAGAAGAGAGTGAGAGGGTGAGAAAATGAGAAGAAAGTGATGGGGATTGGGTTAGAAGCTGCTGGTGGTGGTTATTTAAGGGGAGAGGTGGGGATGCGTTTGTGGAGGAGAGTGAGTGAATTATGGAGAAGGTGGCTGAGAAATAGTAGAAAGAAGACCCATTCGTGGGGATGGAGTCTCCAGGAGGGAGGAAAAAGGCCGGGTCGGGTCGGGTGCGGGTTGGGTTCGGGTAGTTCTAGGACTAAGTCCACCATAAAAATCATTATGTATATTTAACCAAAAACATTAATTTAAAATCCTAATTGGGTTCGGTAAACGGGATTCGGGAAAATCGGGTTTGGGTCAGGGTCGGATCCCGACACGGGATCGGGACAGACAGCAATCAAAGATCCCATAATTAATTTAAAAATAATATTTTCCTGACCCGACTATTATAATAACAATAATAATTATAATGATAATAATAATAATAATAACCTAATCTAAACTAATAATCCTAAATATCCAATGATTAATCCAAATCTAGAAAGCGGGTTTCACAACAGGTTTCTTCACTTATTTGATAGAGGGTGATCCCTCAACTTATGAAGAAGCAATATCTTCTCATGATGCACCTTTCTGGAAAAAAAGCTACTAACAATGAGTATAACTCCATTATGGAGAATAATACTTGGTTTTTAGCAGACCTACCTTTAGGTAGTAAACTCATAGGTTGTAAGTGGATCTTTAAAAAGAAACTTAGAGTCGATGGTACCATAGAGAAATACAAAGCTAGATTAGTAGCAAAGGATTTCACCCAGAAAAAAAAAGATTAGACTATTTTGATACCTACTCTCCTGTAACTAGAATCACTTCTATTAGAACCCTTCCAGCCTTAGCTTCCATTCATGATATGCTGATCCATCAAATGAATGTAAAGACAGCATTTTTAAATGGAGATTTAGAAGAAGAAATATATATGGAGCAACCTGAAGGTTTTATTGCTAAAGGTCAAGAAAAAAAGATTTGTAGATTAGTAAAATCTCTTTATGGCCTTAAATAAGCTCCCAAGCAATGGCACAACAAATTTGACAAAGTTATTTTAGAATTTGGTTTCGTGCCAAACGAATATGACAAATGTTTGTATTCTAAAAATACAAATGAAAGTTGTGTTATCTTATGCTTGTATGTTGATGATATCCTTATTCTAGGATCTTCACTGGAACTGATAAATAACACTAACACTACACCAAAATGGAGAATTAGGAGCACTAGACATTTTTTAATCTGGAACACTTACTTTTTGTACCTAGGTTTTGGAACGAAATAAAAGCTTTCCGGATCAGAAAAGTATTCCTAACATATTTTATTTTAATTTTTAACAAAATAGTTTATTTAGATATGCCTTTTATAGCATTCCAAATTTGTTCCAAATCTAGGATGTACACATGCGTATCTCACGTAATATGTAAGAAAAGAGTCCAGGCTAGTTTTTCTTTTACTAAATCCATAACCACCAAAACTAATTGTGAATGTGAAACCTAAAAAATTCTCTCTCCTTTCTTCCTCATCTGTGATGACTATATCCACCTATCCCTTTTGCGGAAGCTAGCCACAATGGGCATCGACCACCTCAAACACGACCAGCCCCCCCTCGTGGTCAAGAGCGACATTAGGACGTTCCTGGTGGTGCAGGCCTCCGGCGCCTACAACATGGTCAAGGTCTGTTCCCTCTTCCCCGCCAAACAGGTCCTTATGACCTGTCACCTCCTGGTGTTCTCCCTCATCGGTACACTCTCTCTACTACAGTCTTACTTTGTCAATGATTTGTTTATAAGGACCTACAAAATTGTGTATGCGTGATCTTGGTATTCTTTGATCTGGCTACTTTTTGGTTTCAGAGTTTGATTGTAACAGTGACTTGGGGCTGGAAGGGTTGTGAACAAAAAACTGCACATATGTCGCTGAGAAATTTCGGATTGTCATTCCTTTTCACTCTTAGAGTTATTGTGTTGTAAATATGCAAAATATATCAAATTACCTCTTTGTGTAGATTCTTTATAGTCTAGGCGCAAGGATAATATGCCGGAAAATCATAGAGCATGACTACATCAGAAGGGATGTGCTTTCTTTGAATTTTTATATAGACTAAAATGGAAGCGTTAGATCATCACCATATCTGAAGGGATGTGCTTCCTTCAAATTTGTTGTATAGATCAGTAATGGAAAATCCTACAAATAATGGACAACATCATTGTAGGAATTTACAGAGCATATACATCATTTGGCCTTCTCATATTCCTATTCAAATATAGTTACAATAATCACTCTCACTTCCATCGACAATAACTATTGACAGTATCATTTTCATTTTTACTACTCGTCTACTGTTCCATATTTACTGGATATATGAAATTTGTGTCAACAAGCATTATAACAAATCATGTATAATAAGATACTGACAACAGATCATAAATATCTTGGATCATGTAATCAGTCAAATGTTTGGTGAAGCTTTGTATGACAAACTGTCATTTGCATCATTCAGGTCCACAACACCACCATGAAGATGATGTTAGCCCAATGATTGTATCATGTTTTTGAATATGGTTAATATGTTAAGTTTAGCATTTCATTATCACTAATCTTTATACTATCACTATACCATTTTTACTTATTCTTATACCTTTGGTGATATATGCCTATTGGTTTACATTTTAGTGATATGAGCTTATCTATCTTAAATTTAATCGAGTTGCCAAAATCAAAACTATATTTTTGATTGTGGTCATTCAATTAAGTTTAATCATTATGATATCACTAACTTTTATGCTATCACCGTAGCACCTATACTTAAACTTTGCATAGTCCTAATGTGCTTTATCTTATACTTGCTACATGTATATTGCTTTGTTCGTCTAACATGTATTTGCAGAAAAGCAATTTGCAAGATCAAATGTGGACATATGCTATGAAGAAATCATGGTGGGCCAAAGACGATGGATTCCACAAGATTTCTCTGAACCACCCGACATCTCTGGAGCCACGCACCGGGGGTTCCGCTGCCCGGTCAGCGGACGGGGGTCGAGGGGGCAGCACCCCTCGTCGGGGGTTCGGGGGTGAAGCCCCCGAAAGGTATTCAGTTTTTACAAACTGGATATCTTTGGACAGCTGCCGCCAAGGGAAAAAGCCAGCACCTATCAAAGGAAGAAGCCAAGCCGTGCCATCATCATTTCAAGACTCTAAAGAAGCCTGTACCTGCCTAAGTTTATCTGGAGTCTGTAATGAGTCTTAGGAATTATTGTAAACACAAGAAATGGATGACAAAATCGAAAGCTAGGGCAGAAATAAGCCCAGGATCATTTTTGGTGGAAAACGGTATACCGACGGTATACCGGTGTATACCGACGGTATACCGGTTTTTGTTCACAGAAAGTTTCTGTTTACAAAACCGGCATACCGACGGCATACCGGTCCATACCGACGGTATACCGCTTTCGAAACGTTGAAATTTCAACGGTCGAATTTCCAGCCATTAATGATCCCAACGGCTATATTTCTAGCCGTTGCAATCCCAGACCGGTATACCGCCGGTATGCCGGATCATACCGGTGGTATGCCGGTTCGTGGACTAAAAAGTTGCCTTGAGCTCTTTTTAATGCTTTGGTTATAAATAGCCTTGAACCCCTTCATTCAAGGTTGATGCTTTGAGCCTAAAAATTTCTAAACCACCAAAGCCTATCCACAAACAACTCTACAAAGCTTTCATTTGCCATTCACAAATTGTGTTAGAGTTATTGAGTTGAAAAGTGAGATCTTCATCCTATTGTATAAGGAGATCAAAACCTATTGTGAAAGGTTGAAGTTGGAGAGTCTTCGTATCCAAACTCTCGGTTGAAGTTGGGAAGTCTTCGTATCCAAACTCTCGGTTGAAGTCGGAGAGCCCTTCGGATTAAAGCTCTTGTGTAAGAAGTTGGCGAGTTCTTCGGATTCAAACTCGTGTGTAACTATTTGCTCAAATAGTGGATTAAAGCCGGAGAGAGTTCCGGGACTGGACTGCCTCTTAGGAGGATACCAGGATATATCGGGTGTCGGTATTGTGTTTGCTTCTTCTCTTGCACTTATATTTTTAAATTGCCAATTAGCTTGTGCTAAGTGCTTGATTAGTTAGCTTGACCCTATTCACCCCCATCTAGGGTTCCTATAATTGGTATCAGAGCGAGGACTCTATTGTTAGGCTTAACATCCTTAGAGTAGATCCTTGTTATTTTTTCTATGGCATCGTATTCCTCCTACTCCTCCTCCGACAAAGAGGGTTTTACTTCTAGTAGCATAGACAATCATGTTTCTTCTAAATGCAAGAAATGCTCTAAGTGGAAAGCCATGGCTAAACAATCCTTAGAGATTCTTGACAACCTTCATTCTACAAATGAAGAATTTTCTGAAAAGGTTGTTCATTTAGAAGAAGCAAATAAGTTTTTAAGAAATGAAAACAATGTTTTATTATCTAGACTTGATTCTCAAAACTCATCTTGTGTTTCTTTAAAGAATTTGAATGAGGCTTTAATTTTGAAAATCAAATCTCTTTCCTCATCAATAGAAGATCTTAAGAGGCAAACTCATGAGTTAAATCATTTGCATGATTCTTCTATTGACTCTTTAAAGAAACAAAATGATGATTTTATTTCTAGAATTGTTTTATTTGAAAAAGAGAATAATGCTTTAAATGTTAAATTTGATTCTCTTACTTGTATGCATGATGATTTGATATTAGAACATGATATTCTTAAGACCAAATCCATGCATGCTCACTCTAGAGACATTCATCATTCTAGTATGTCACATGTTCATAACCATGCTCATTCTGATACATGTGCACACACTAGCATTAGATGTTTCTATTGCTCTCGCATTGGACACATGAGCTTCACATGTCCTATTCGTAGGACCTTCACTACCAATGCTAGAGTAAGTGCTATATGGGTCCCTAAAGCTAATAAATGTGGATCCAAGTTTATTTGGATACCAAAGTCTTCATCTAATGTTGTAGGTGAAGCTTCTTATATCGGGACATAGCACCGAGGAGCATGTTGGTGGTTGCAAAGCTCAAAGGACATCTTCCAAGCAATTGCACCAACACAAGCGTGGCCACTAGAGCCACTTTGGTAACATGCTAAACGATTCTCTTTAAATTGTTTATATTAGTAGAATCTAGCATGTTTCTCTTGATGTTTTGCTACTAGCTCACATTGATATCCTTAGTTGCTTATTGTATAAATCAATGTGAGATATAATACTAGCATGCTTAGTTAATTCTCTTATTATTTCTTTTATCTAGCATGACTAGTTACTTAGCTTAAATGTTTAGTTCACACTTGTAGTTTATCACTCATTTTCTATTAAGTGTGACACATTTAATTTATGCATGCTTGTTATTCTTAATCTTTATTTATAAAGCATGTATATCACTCTAGTCCATAGGAGCTTGGTTTTGATTTGAGTTAATATGTTTTTAACTCTCCGTCTTTAAAGTTTTTGAAATAATTATTTCTTGCCGGTTTGTATTTAATGTGCCTTATTTACTTTAAATCGGTATTTGCGAATATTTGTGTTTAGCACAAGCTTCTTATTCTTGACAAGTATATACTTATACTTCTTTTTAATCTTGTGCTTACATAATATATTCATTATTGATTCTCATACTTTATCTTGATTATCTTCTTGAGAATCAATTATGTCTTTGCCTAATAAAGTTTATTTATACATGCTTTTGAATTTGTGATGGTTTCTCAAATATTCATTAAGGATACATGACTATATTCATTAAAATTTTCATTTACTTATAGTTCATGTATCTCTTATATTGATATCTATTTTTGTATAAATACCTTTATGTAGGCATATGAGTTAAGCTAAAGTTTTATTCATACTTGTTACTTCTAAACTTGTGCTTAACTCATACTCTAGCTATTGATTCTTTTGATCAAATTTGTGTATCTCTTTTTGAATCAATATGCTTCTTCCTTAAAGCTTTCTTTAATGATGTCTTTTTAGCTTTTTGGTTGACTTTATGGATACATGTTCTTAATGGATTTTTGATCTTTTCATGTATGTCTATTCGTGATATATATATAGTTTCATATATATAAATGTTTCCTAGCTTTTGATATTCATTTGTTTTATATCTTTAAGTTGGGGTGGTGAGAGAAAATATTTGTTATGTATTGCACTTGACTATTTATGGAAGTTCTTTTAAGAATCACAAGGTTTTGTGCTTTGTCTTGTTTTCATATTAACCTCCGTTTTTAGTGCACATTTTTAAATCTATATCATCTATATATTTCTATAGTGCACTATGAAAGCTTTTGAAAATGATTTTTACTATCTTTAGCACATTTTGCTTTCATGATCTTAATGATATTTCTTTGCTCATTCTTTGGGTTATGCTTCCTTTTTGAATTATTGTTGCCCAATGATGTTTTTGTAGCACATGAGAATACTTGTAATTGTCACATCATATTTCTCATGAATTTAGCTACTATGGTTTGAGCTTTTGTGTTGAGATTTTTCCACTTCTAGAGAATACACTTATTTTAATGTGGCTTTAGTATTTTGCATTCTCTAGATCGCTCTATCATTTCACTATCTTGGGTTAATCTCAATATTTGGCAAAGAGATTTATTTTATTATGTTTTTATGAGTATCTCTTTTGGCCTATACTTGATAAGAGTCTATTATCATCTTATGCTCTTATCCTTGCTTAGTAAAGAGTCTATAAATTATTTTGATCATTCAAAATGTATTCCCTTAATTGTGAACTCTATGCACAAGCAAGTACTTTTAGTGTTAGTGACTTAAGAATTAATGAGCACATTTATCTTGTTAATGGCTTCCCTCATTAATCATATTTGGATTATATAGTTTTCTTATTTGTGATATATTATTAAGCTATATATATTTTGGTTCACTTTCACTCCTCTAGCCATTATTTTTCTTTTCTATCTATATATGATATGCTAGTTTACATATACAAGATCTGTGATTCTTCTAAATGTATTTTGTATCCTATTTTAGATATATATGTTTGTTCTCTAAAAACTTGTTTTACAAATTCTTGATTAGATCTTGTTTCTCTTGGAGATTTGTGATTCCTTTCTTTAAGTCTCCTTCCTTATTAGTCATTGGCATGTATCTCTTAAATTTCTTTCACTTTTGAGTCATAATTTTATCGTATTATCATTTACATCTCTTCTTTATTATGTTTGCAATCATTTAAATGAGAATGACTCTTTTCTATATTTTTCATTATTTTATGAGATCTTATCATAAATATGGATTTGGAATTTTCTTTATGAGATTTGTTGGATCATGTTTAATTTGTTTATTTTTATTGTTAAAAGATCCTATTAGTTGAGTAGTCCTATATTATCTTATTATGTGATTATCAAACTAATTTATTTACTCTACTTTGACTACTCATGGATTGCCACATATGGGCCTTTGCTATTTGAACTTTATGGTTTATCATTTACCATTAGCAAGGTTTGGATTTTACCCGTTGATGGGTACATATGTGATAAAACATATCTAGTCCATGCAAAGCAATAAATTGGTTGATTATTTCTCAATTAGATAATCATGGACATGATATTTGAGTTTCATTTTTATTTTATTTTTGAGCTATATTATGTCTATCATCATGATTGTTCTTAATTGACTTTATTCTTTTTCATGATGACATTTTCTCAAAGGATTACATACATTGATCTATCATATTTAAATATGAGATTCTTCTATATAGACTAATGTATGCCATCTTTTGATTATATGTGCTTTATTGGAATATTCTTTTGATTTCTCATCTTTAGTGGATATTTATTGGTTATCTCTTCTTGACTAAAGATGATATTTTTCGTCTTTTGACGATATTGTAGCCTTATATGCATCGAGCAAGGGGGAGAAATCCATAGTTGATTTATCCCTAGATCTTGTAGTTATCTATTTTATGCTATAAGTGCTTTGGAACTAGATACGCATATTTTGAGGGGGAGCAAATTAATTGATTCAATTCATTTATACCCTTAAATATGTCGTATACCTAGTTCATCATGGACCCATACCTTCTTCTTTTTTATTTTCTTAAGTGAATGAGGTCATGATACTTTTATTTGTGAAGGGTTTATGAGAGTATATGCTATTGTCTTTATCATTTATCTCTCTTTTATATGGATTAAATAAGTCATCTTCTTAAATATTAACTTTCATATATTATCTTGATGACTATTGTGCTTTCGTTAGTTTGGCTTTCCTTACATGCTTAATTGATTTGGCTTTCCTTGTTGAGGACTTATCCAAAATTCATAATTTTTATCTACTTTGGTAGTACTTTGAGGGGGAGCATTCAAGTCTACTGAATTTCTCCTTCTCAAGTATTTTTCTCCTTTACCTTCATGTTTATCTAAAGGGTATTCATATAGCATGATGAGGTAATTGAGTTCAAATGCATGAACTTGGATAAGCATATAGATCTTGCAAATAATGAGATTACTTTATATCAATTACAATTTTTTTTTACATTGATCATTCTTTTATTTTGTTCCACTATTTATTTGTGGACAATTATGATTATTAATGGTTTCTTTGATCAATGTTTCAAGTTTACATCTTCTCAATTGGTATCTATTAATTGCAATTATCTATTCCTCATGGCTTTTGTTTGAAATCCTTTATTTCATAGTTCTCTTCCAAAACTGGAACAATATTTCATATCCTATTGTGTTTTGGATTTATTCCTTGGATTTCAAGTTGGTAAACTACTTATTTCTTGTTTTTCAAATACTTTTAGTTTTACCAACCATATTGTGTTTTGACAAGCAATTTTCTATTAAGTACTCTACATTTGGTATGTAGTTTTATACACTTGTCTTTACACACTTCTCCCATTGTTTTTCATTAGTATATCTTGATCATGATTGTCTATAAGTTCCCCATGCTCTGATTTCTATGCTTGAGATTGATTTCATTTTATCTCTTAGTACGGGGGAGCCTATTTTTTATCATGTCAAAGGGGGAGAAGTAAGTTTAAGTATGCTTTTATAAGTAATCTAAGTAGTATGCTTTTAGTGATATTGCTTATGTCTTTTGTATATTAGTGATACATGCATCAATTGTGTCTATACTAAACTTAACCGATTTGCCATAATCAAAAAGGGGGAGATTGTTAGCCCAATGATTGTATCATGTTTTTGAATATGGTTAATATGTTAAGTTTAGCATTTCATTATCACTAATCTTTATACTATCACTATACCATTTCTACTTATTCTTATACCTTTGGTGATATATGCCTATTGGTTTACATTTTAGTGATATGAGCTTATCTATCTTAAATTTAATCGAGTTGCCAAAATCAAAACTATGTTTTTGATTGTGGTCATTCAATTAAGTTTAATCATTATGATATCACTAACTTTTATGCTATCACCGTAGCATCTATACTTAAACTTTGCATAGTCCTAATGTGCTTTATCTTATCATACTTGCTACATGTATATTGTTTTGTTCGTCTAACATGTATTTGCAGAAAAGCAATTTGCAAGATCAAATGTGGACATATGCTATGAAGAAATTATGGTGGGCCAAAGACGACGGATTCCACAAGATTTCTCTGAACCACCCGACGACATCTCTTGAGCCACGCACCGGGGGTTCCGCTGCCCGGTCAGCGGACGGGGGTCGAGGGGGCAGCGTCCCTCGTCGGGGGTTCGGGGGCGAAGCCCCCGAAAGGTATTCAGTTTTTACAAACTGGATATCTTTGGACAGCTGCCGCCAAGGAAAAAAGCCAGCACCTATCAAAGGAAGAAGCCAAGCCGTGCCATCATCATTTCAAGACTCTAAAGAAGCCTGTACCTGCCTAAGTTTATCTGGAGTCTGTAATGAGTCTTAGGAATTATTGTAAACACAAGAAATGGATGGCAAAATCGAAAGCTAGGGCAGAAATAAGCCCAGGATCATTTTTGGTGGAAAACGGCATACCGACGGTATACCGGTGTATACCGACGGTATACCGGTTTTTGTTCACAGAAAGTTTCTGTTTACAAAACCGGCATACCGACGGCATACCGGTCCATACCGACGGTATACCGCTTCCGAAACGTTGAAATTCCAACGGTCGGATTTCCAGCCATTAATGATCCCAACGGCTATATTTCTAGCCGTTGTAATCCCAGACCGGTATACCGGCGGTATGCCGGATCATACCGGCGGTATGCCGGTTCGTGGACTGAAAAGTTGCCTTGAGCTCTTTTCAATGCTTTGGTTATAAATAGCCTTGAACCCCTTCATTCAAGGTTGATGCTTTGAGCCTAAAAATTTCTAAACCACCAAAGCCTATCCACAAACAACTCTACAAAGCTTTCATTTGCCATTCACAAATTGTGTTAGAGTTATTGAGTTGAAAAGTGAGATCTTCATCCTATTGTATAAGGAGATCAAAACCTATTGTGAAAGGTTGAAGTTGGAGAGTCTTCGTATCCAAACTCTCGGTTGAAGTTGGAGAGTCTTCGTATCCAAACTCTCGGTTGAAGTCGGAGAGCCCTTCGGATTAAAGCTCTTGTGTAAGAAGTTGGCGAGTTCTTCGGATCCAAACTCGTGTGTAACTATTTGCTCAAATAGTGGATTAAAGCCGGAGAGAGTTCCGGGACTGGACTGCCTCTTAGGAGGATACCAGGATATATCGGGTGCCGGTATTGTGTTTGCTTCTTCTCTTGCACTTATATTTTTAAATTGCCAATTAGCTTGTGCTAAGTGCTTGATTAGTTAGCTTGACCCTATTCACCCCCCTCTAGGGTTCCTACAGATGATGCATGATAATATATACATGCAGTAGCCGCAGATGATGTATCAAAGGGCACCCCAGGCCAACAAGAAGTTCACATAGAGTTGGCAAATGAAGGTTCACATAAATGGGCATGTTGAATCTGTTAATGCCGGGGCACAATTTTTCGATGGAAAACTGGGAATATGAAACAATTGTAAAAACAATGTTCCAACGCAACGCTTCTAGGAAGGTTGCGCAAGTATAACGAAGATCTAAAAAGATATCGTTATGAAATTACGAGAATCTAAAAAGATTTCGTAATCACAGCAATCAGATCGTAGTACTTCTAAAAAGAAGATACAATCAGAGTTACTGGCAGCAACGAAGAAGGTGACTGGCGTAAGATGGAAGAACTCATGCTGGGGTGAATGATCACCGTTGCTCAAAGCTTTATTCGCCCTATGCGAACAGCTTCCAGGAACCAGCAAGTTCGTCGGAGAACTTGGAACACTCCTGCTCTTCTGACTCCTCGGACGGATACGAACTCCCGTGCAAAAGCAACACTGGTACGGTGCCTTTCCTCTCTCTCTCGAAGGCTGCAGATCAGAACTGTGTTAAAGAACACGTCTGAATTCTCTGTTTACTTGTGCTAAAGAACACTTCGTAAACTTTCTGGTGGCTTCTCTTTCTATTCTGTAATGAGCCTTGAGAGAGAGAGGATGCCTTATATAGGCCCTGCAGCAACTGGTAGGTTGCCACAAAGTTAGGGACGTGGTAATAACTACCCCGAACATGTAGCAACCGCCCAGAACAAGCAAACGCACGTTCTGCAGCCAACTGCGCACACCCAGCGCTCCTTGCACTTTGTGCGACAGAACGCGCACTGAACTGCGCACACTGCTAACCACCCCGAACATGTAGCAACCGCCCAGAACATACAAACGCACGTTCTGCAGCCAACTGCGCACACCCAGCGCTCCTTGCACTTTGCGCGACAGAGCGCGTACTGAACTGCGCACACTGCGCGCACTGTACGCACTGCGCACACTGCGCACACTGTGTACACTGCACAACCAGCGCAACCCAGCACAACCTGAGCGCAACCTGGGCAGCGCAACTGGGCTTGCGCACCTGGGCATGCTCAACTGGGCTTGCGCAACGTGGCTGCGCAAGTGGCTCGCGCAACGAGCGCTACTAAAGCGCACTATGCGCCTAGCGACGATGCTGACGTGCTAAGTGCAAAGTGCGCCAACAAAACGCCACATTACGCCTCATGAGCCCATGAGCCCATGAGCCCGCGTCCGAGTCCGAGTCCGAGTCCGAGTCGTTAAGCCCCTACGGGGCTTAGCTCCCATGGAAATTAATTTCCCAAGAGCAAAAAGCATGAATGCTTTTATTGTTGATTTAGTCCTTTTTCCATTAGAAAAATAACCCCACATGGCACACCCATGTGCACCTCCACACCACATGTGCATCTCTAAAATAGGAAAGCTATTATATAGAGATACAACTCCTTTGGTCTAGCCGATGTGGGACTAAAATTCACTTAGAAAAAGACCAAACTCCAACAGAATCATGTATCATAAGATACTGACAATAGATCATAAATATCCTTGATATGGTCAATTGCAAATAGGTAAATTAAAACTATCATATGGAAACAAGGTTAGAAATTAGCATATATAATTTTTTTTTTTGCATTTTATATGTATATTTTGGAGTAGCCATGTACACATCAGACACAAATTGTCCTCTAGATGTGAATAATATAACTCTTATTGCTTAAGTTTCGCACATATTGACTTGTTGGATTGATGTATAGTGCTTTCTAAAAAATAGTATTTTCAATGTTAGTGAAATTCACGTGTCGCATTCAAATTACAAGTTATTATTCAGAATTTATATAGTCTAATTGGAAAGAAAAGAAACTATTAAAGGGAGGAGGTTAGTTTTTGATATGATAGTGCTGTTATCTACAAGGGATAAAATGGTAATAGTCTTGATTCTTTACAAACCTTCTTTATCATGAGATATGATGGCTTATCTATATATTGAAAGTGCAACCAGGTTATTCTTGTTTATCTTATGTGAAGACACGTCCTGCATTTTCTTTGTAAAGTTTCATACATACAACTTTAGGTGTCCACTTGGAATCATTTGAAAAATTGTCTTTTCTGTCTCAGACCTATAGGAGCAGCTGTCTTCTTGCAATGGGGCAATCTAAAGATGTGCTTAAGAAGCACAGATAGTTCGATTGATATTTCAGAGATAGCCAAGGTGTGTATCATTAAAACTATCATTAGTAGCAATACAACTTTTTCATCATGATTGACATATTGAGCTTGAATTTGAGTTGTTTGTGAAAAATGAAAGTCATATGGTGGCGGTGGAAACTCTAGTTCAAGCTCCTTTATAATAAAAATGGACGAAGTATTGTAATAAACTACTATTAAATGTATATAAGTTCAGGTCTATTTCTATCTTATTAGCTTAATGAAATACTGTGCCTTTAATTTACCGTGATATGTGACTGAGGTGTCTTTTTGTATTCTTTATTCTTGGTACTCTATTTCTAGACACCTATTTCTTTTCCCCATATCATCTTCCAAATGTACTTCCTACTTCACTGCAAGCATAATATGAAGACTAAAAGAAAAAAGCGAATAATCTAATATTGAGAAATAAGAAGCTAACTTTTCTCTGAATGTCTTTTTCTTGCTATATTAGCCCTGAGTTCATTTGTCTTATGCAATTTGGGTAATCTAGGATGTTTTCTTCCTATTATTTATATATTTATTTTAAATCGCAAAAATTTTTGTCAATGGCTTTTTGTGATGCAGCTCTCAGCTCTCAAATATTTCTAAATTGCAGATAGTTTCTCTCTTAGATACAGTGGTTTTTGCTCTTCTATCTAGTAATGGATGTACCAGTAGTGTGATGATATGCACAGCTAGAAGCTTGATCTTAAATATTTAAGTTGTGGTGTCAACTTGATTTATTTCATATACCCTTGTGTTTTTCTACCACACAATAATAAATATTATGAAATAAGAAGTTTATATCCTGCAACATCATCAAAAGACTGTTTGGAGTTGAAGTTTAGTAGAATAATGTTCGTAAATTTCCTTGTTATTTCTCGAGTTCTAAATATGAAGATTTTATGTTAGTAATATACAAGAAAGTTAAATTTTTTGAAACCTTTCGATTTTAGAAGTGTTGTACGATCGCACATCTTGTAGATGCTCAGAAACGACATTGTTTTGTATACAATATCCTTTACAGAACCATATCATGTGAATGTAGAACAGTATCCTTACTGTGTCAATATCCTAAATTTTATAGAAGTGACGTTTTCCAAATCCAAGTTTTTCGTATCCTAATCCTATCCGTACCTATGCAACCAAGGTCGGCAGTAATTATTATTATTTACATAATAGTCAATCAAATAGCATCACAGTTTGGATGAAATAGTTGATCACAACTTGTATCCCATTGTTTGGCGGCCCCTTTTATTTTAATTTTAATTGAGAATTTGGTTGGGTAACTGCCTAGGAGGTTTGGCTAGCCACTCTAATTGAGAATTCATCTTTAAAAACTTGTTAGTGTTTCATCATAGTTCATTAGTCCCCTCCAGTTGTTATTATTTTAGGCATATTGCTTTTGCTAATGTTTGGTTTAATTATTTTATTGATCAAGAGCGATGATGGGATGAAAATTGTTAAAAAGTAAAAGAAAAAGTAATTCATCTCCCGATCTTCTATGGCAAGATAAATTCATCCGCCTTGAAGAAAAACTCGTTCATCATAAGTACTTAGTAGTAAACGTTGTTGGTACGAAACCTAATGGACATGCATGACATTAAGTTATCAAATTTAATTATTCGTTGCTCGTAGGGGAATGGGTGGGGGTTGGGAAGTGTGAAGGGAGGCAATGCAGCAGCTAAATGCTATAGCTTGGCTCTAGGTTTCAAGATTACAATGCTAAAGCTGTTATTTGGTTATGCGGTTTCTATTGATGATTGAAGTACCTTAAGATGAGAGAATCATCATCTTTATGGTGTCATCCTCCGTGGAGTTGTTCGTTTGTGAATGTCATATCCATATTATGCTTCATAGTTGGGAGATATTATATATGACTGACCAGTGAATGCCTGCAACATTTCTAAATATTTCTAAGGAAAATACAACATAATTGTTGATAAGTATTTGTCAAAAGTGATAAGATAGCAAAGGACATGATTATATTTTATTTGTTATTGCACTTAGCCCTCTAAAATTGTGATTTATCTATTCTTTGTATTTTCTGCCTTATTATAGTTTTGAATTGTTGGTGATTCATGGATAATTATTTCTACTTTGCTGTCATGACAACTTAACAGATAATTATTAATTGATGTCATAAAGTCCTACTACAGTGGAAGCTTCATTGTTTGAGCTGAGGAAGGAGTTGAAGATTGCTCCACCCATCAAGTATGTGCTATATAAGGTGAGTTTATCTGTCTGATATGTTAGTGCTTATAATTAAGGCTGAAATGGCTTACTAGAAGAAGTTGTGCTTTGTTGAGTGTCTAGTTTTAAAAATATCAATGAGATACTAATTATATGCTAGACTGCATGGGTTGGATCACAAAGCAAGAATCACTATAATGTTGCCATCATTTCTGTCAATCTAAGCTCAGTTTTCCCCTGTTAATTAGATATGACTTGGTCCAGTCAGAACTCGCCTTTGATTGTGATACATGTACTTGGCCAGAATCAGAACATGTCTTTGATTTTGGATACATGTTTGTATCCATATTTGACAAGTATCTCACATGGTTCTTCCTCGACACTATTGTCAGACAAGGGACACTAATGTATAGGGAGGGTCCATTGGAACCCAAAACATGGTTTAAAATGATTTTCATTGTTGCAATCGTGCCAATCATGATTTAGACATGAGAAAGTAATTTTTCCTTGCAACCTATCATTTGCATTAACTTTTGGAGCCTGCTTACTGGTATGTGGCGGTCGGATGCTTTGCTTGGTCTATTTTTCTTACTAAACTTCATTTCCTTCTAAAATTACAGTTTCATATATATGGGTTCTTGCATGAAACTCAGTAAGTATTTAAAGTTTTCACTAGTATGCATGTCTTTTATCTTTTATCCATACATTGGCATTATCTAGAACTTCTTTAGTTTTCAATCCTACACATGACTTTCTGACTGTTTTTTCTGCAGTCCAAAACTACCAACTGTTGCAATCGAATGTTAGACGCAGATATTGAATCAGCTTTGCAGTCGGTATGGTTATTGGTTTCACATTGAAGTGGCATGTCAGGCATTGGGCAAGTAAACTTCTGAGGCGACTGAAGGATTAAACTGTCACATCTTAGGTTTTTCCCCTTTTTTTGCTGGGGATGTGCAATAGTTATGATTTGAGTTGTACTAAATCGTATAATTTTTGGGACATTGGATTATTGTTTGGACTTCCATAACATGCTTTGTTATCTCTTAAGCACTATTCCAAATTAAGCAACAACTATGGTTTTGGTTCTAGGACACTCTGCGTATGGAAAGGTAGTTGTTCTGCATGTGAATCAATCATTTATGCCATGTAATTTGTGTGTTGCAGTCTATATTACCAGTTTGATGACGGGGATAATGTGTTATTATGGTTGTAGGTTTTATTATATTTCAAACAACCTTTATTATACTTCTCACAGATGATTGCAGTACTGACATTTTGGCTAATGACAAAAAAAGAAGAAGCCAAGAGCACTTTTTATTCTGGAATTTTTGGTTAATTTTGCTTGTTGGTGTTCCAAACTGGAACACTTTTTAGTCGTTCCAGCAAGTGTTGCAAACAAACTGAAATGCTTTTTTAGGCACGCTTTATTGTTGTTCCAAAATTGGAACACATTTAAAGTGTTCCAATAAGTGTTTCTTGGAACGCTTTATTTCCGTTCCAAGCAAATTGGCAGCCCAAAAATAGGCACGGTAAATAGGCATTCCTGAAATTATTTGGAACATGATTTTTTCGTTCCAAAATGACCATTTTGGTGTAGTGTAAGAATTATTTATCTAACCAGTTTGATATGAAAGACCTAGGCGGAGCCAACTTGATCCTAGGAATGCAAGTATCCAAATGGAAAAAGGGATATACTCTAACCTTAGCACACTCAATTGAGAAAATGCTAAGAAAGTTTGAATATTTTGACAAAAAAATCTGCCCTTACACCTTATGACAGTAATGTTGGTCTCAAGAAGAATGAATGATCACCTATAGAACAACATAGATATTCACAGATGATAGGGTCCCTTATGTACATAACAAATAGGACCAGATCCGATATTGCATTTGCTATTGGAAGACTAAGTAGATATACTAATAACCCAAACCAGTCACATTGGACTGCATTGGATAGAGTATTTAGATATCTTAGGGGTACTCTAGATTATAAACTTTATTATACTAGAAACCCCGATATCATAGAAGGTTATTCAGACACAAACTGGATAACTGATTTACATGATGTGAAATTCACTACTGGATATATTTTTACTCTAGGAGGAGCTGCAATCTCTTGGGGATCATGTAAACAAACTATCATTGCTAGGAATACAATGGACTCTGAAATGATAGCTTTGGACACTACTTGTACAGAAGCTGAATGGCTTAGAAATCTGATTATGCATATACCTGTTTCTCATATTTCTGTTCCTGCAATTTCTATCAATTGTGATAATAAATCTGTTATTGAACTTCTAAAGCATGATTCTGTGAATGCTAAGATGAACAGGCACCTGCAGCAGCACTTCAAGTCAATAAAGAGCCTATTAGTCAAATATGTGGTTCTTGACTATATAAAGTCAGAAAAGAACCTTGCAGACCACTTGACGAAGGGTCTGTCTAGAACATTGATCCTAGAATCATCAAGGGGGATGGGGTTAAGCCCATAAGTTAGTCACCAGCAGTGGCAACCCAACCGAGTCTGACTGGAGATCCTAAGAAGCCGGTTCAATGGGTAGAAACAAACTGGACTAGATGACTATTATGGAACACTGACCCTGAGATAAAATTCTCTTAAAATAAATGCCCAAGAGGCTCTACATGTGTACATGGATATCCCATCCCTATGGTGACAGTGTTCCGATGTGATATGGTTAGGGTGAGTTTAAACTCTTAATAAGTCCAAGTATGATATAGGGTTGACTCCTATCACCAACCCTTGAGGACTTACCTATATGAGAGGTCGTGAAGGCCGCGGCTATAGGACATGACGATCCTAGACAACTCTCATGAATGCTAATAGTGCGCATGGCCAACCAAACGCGCCACCCGATAGACCCAAGAACCTCTAGCGTACTATGTGTACTATTTTCTGAATCTGGTAGAAGAAGTCTGATTCAAGGCGTAGTCCATCAAGCACTTCTTCAGACAAAGACAATAGTCACTAAGTGAGATTCAAGGCTGTAGTCCATCTCATCTATACATATTATATCTTGCCCAGAAATTCTCTATCTATTCTTATTCCTTTGTCATCTCTATGTTTTTTACTTTGGGGGGGGGGGGGGGGGGGGGGGGGGGGGGGGGGGGGCGGGGAGGGAGGGGGGATTGTTGCATATTACATACAAAAGTCAAGTCCTCTAAACAAAAACCAAGTCCTTCTTACCTATTCTTTTGGCCTTTTAATGGTGGAGAATGGTTCTCTCCATGAGATTCTCTTGGCTTGTATGTTGGAGCCTATTATTAGCATTTGGAAATGCTATATAAAGACCTAACTTCTATTTGAAAAGGGAACAACTGCACTCTCTCTCTCTCTCTCTCTCTCTCTCTCTCTCTCTCTCTCTCATACTCTCCTTTTAATTCCAAAGAAATCGATCTCCTTAAGTTTCTTGTTGTTTTCTAGGCAACGCTAAGTTCGGGTCACTCTTTCCAAGTTATGTGCGACGAGGAGATACCGGTAGAGCGAAAGTTTCACCCCTAGGAGCATTCGGAACAAGTCTGCACATAAACCCGAATCAATTCTTAGGACAGTGCTACGTGCGCGACTTCCCCGGAGGCCGGTAACATTTATTTTATTTTGTTTTGTTTGCAGATTTTTAAAGAAAGAAAAGGAAATAATTTCCAACAGGAGGCACAAAAAGACAGGAAAAAAAACTCACTTCACTAAATCAAGCTCTATAAAGCCATAACTTTATACATCCATGCATTTATTTCTTCATTACTGAAGAACACATGTATTATCTCAAGATCAAACAAATAAATGAAAAGATATGAACAATCGAGCATTGTCTCTGTACACTCTTTATAACCCTCGAAGGGATTCTGAAACTCTTTCCTAATTCCCAAGAAAAAAATATATATATTATACACTGGAAGTATCGACACAACCCTCCATAGATCAGCCAGATGTGCTTCTTTTGGACTATGTAATTAAGCTTGTTATTTCCAAGCCCTCTCGAACAAATGTTTTGCGGTGCAGAAGCAGATTTCATTCGACGAGCAAAATCAAATACCCATGTTTCTTTCCTGGAGGATGAAAAAATGTGAGGCAAAAATTACAAATGAAATTTGACCCAAAATATTTATAGATGTTCGTGCAATTTACAAGAGAGGAGAATTTTGTTAACGCCATCTAGCATCCATTAGGGCTAGGTGAAACTTTCTACTGGACACACAGCTAAACTGAAGCATGGTTTTGTAAGCTGCACTAGTTATCAGTACACTTTACATGTTATTCGAGTTTTGGTAGATTAGGATTTGTTTTCTGATGTTTTGAAGACGAATAAAATTTTCTTAGTTCTCGGACCTTTTTTCTGGAGTTTTGCATACTAATTCTTTGGAGTACTGCAGAGCTCCTAGCAAGTGTTTGCAATTGTGAATCATCTTTCTGTTAAAATATTTTTTAGGAGTATATTCCACTTAATTATTGCCTCCATATATTTTGAATATGCATATTTTTTCAGTAGCTAGAAGGATGTTTAGTTTGTCGCCATGCTCTATATAAACTACATCTACAATAATTGAACTAAGATGAAGATATGAATATCTGAAGCATGAGGAAAAGCAAGAGATAATACGAAAAGGGCATCCTAAGAGAAAAGAATATGGTAACTTTGCATCCAAGTATCCACTGGAACCTTTTGGCTTGGGTCCTGTCACATACCCGCAGAGTCATTTCAATCCTGAAAGACATCAATTTCCCAGAGAGATTTCTATGGTACACAACTACCACTTCTCGAGCGTCTTGTTTGAGATAGTTTGTTACTAAAGCTGTCTGTGACCAGAGTCCAGCAATAATGAGGTACTCTTAACAAGCAGCAGTCTCACAGAGTTTTATCTGATTTCTGGATGGAGAATATCTTGATCCACAAATTAAGCTTCATCGTTATCTTGATATTTTCAGAGTTCAGAACTTTTAGGTTAGGTTTATGTGACATAAATCTGAGAGAAGAAAATGATTTGTTCTGATGAAAGTTTGTCTTTTTTTGGGTTTCCTAGATGAACTTAGAACAGTCTTCTATGTTCAAGATCTTGGTCTGAACTGTACTTTGGTTAAAGTATGGGATCAGCAACTCCTTTATTAATTTTGTTCACAATATAGATGTTATACATCAGGAACATGTATCGGTTAGACAGTTATGCTCTTCTTAAGGTTATTATGGTTAAGAAATTCAAAAGAGGATAAAATGATGAGCTTCAGTTAAAAATGTGTGGAAATAAGATCAAGTTGTGCTTACTCTTCAAAGCAAGTCGAATTTCCATCCGATGCATCATAAGAAGACCCCTCGTGCCCAATGTCCTCTAAGTACCATACAAGTTCACATTTAGCTGTCCTTGGATCTTTCAGAGGATGATTCAAAAAACCGCGCTACTTCTCTATATAGTTGTTCTCCATCAAATGGTTTTGATACATAACCATCCATACCACATTTCAAGCACGCCTCATGTGTAGCCTGTATCACATCTGCTGTCATGGCTAATATGGGAATGTGCCAGTGCAAGACGTTGCCATAAGATTCTAATGTTGTTTCTCCATGCTTTATATGGTCAATTACATCGTTTTCCATCTCTCGTATCCGTCTAGTAGCTTCAAAACTAGAAAAGAAAACGTGTATCAATTGAGGATGAAAAAGGACTCCAAATGTGATATCATATAGACAACATCAAATATTTGACACACAACTGTTAGGCAAACCTCAAGAAATTGATGTACAAGTATTTGGACTAAGTTTGGAAATAATATATACGTACGAATTATTACATATGCAAAAGCCATAGCTATACTGGGATGTCATGATTTTTGGTAATGCAGGTTGGTATTTGAAAAAATAAGTGTCATTGTAATTTCTTAAAGATTGTCTACATGGGTTGGGAGAAATATTACTACATGAATACAAATATTGACTAGAAGTTTCATTAGAAGTTCCTAATTAGATTATTCTCTCCTTTAGTCGAATCAGAGACGTCTTTTCTCACTGGAAGGTTATCATATATCATCAACTTTAAGATTCTAATGCTTTCAAATTGAAGGAGGGAGAAAACATGCTCTCTTCTTTTTAATTAAAAGAAGGAAGACTAAGTAATCAAATACAGTGAGAAAACATGATATTTGATAACGAGGGAAATCAAAACAAGTCCTAACTCCTAACATGATTTTCTGGTTAGCACTAGAACGAATGCAAAATATAAAAGAGAAGTTTCAAACTTAAGTTGTAACTTAAGCCATAAAAGTAGTTCCAAAACAGATAGTAAAAGAGCTATACCCATCCATTTCTGGCATTTGAATGTCCATAAAACAAGCATCAAACTTGTGTGGCGGCCTGAGCATTGTGATAGCCTTTTTCCCACTCTCCGCACACGTAACGTCAGCTCCATATTTCTTCAAAGCGCCTGCTGCTACTCTAAGGTTCACCATATTGTCATCCACAACCAGTATATGTCTCCCATGGAGGAGGCTCCGCAGTGACAAACTAGGTTGCCCTCCATTTCGGCAGTTGTCCTTGTCACCAGTACCCATAGCTTGTTGCAGAGAAGCAAGTAGCATATTTGTTCTTAGGGGCTTCATAATTATACTTGAAATATACTCCGATGAGTTCAGAGGATTGCTCTTCGTAGTGCTTGCAGGATCCGCAAGAAGGAATACTTTTGGGACATCTAAAGGATCGTCTTTTCCTAATTTACTCAGAAAAAGAGGCCAGAGTTCAGCATCCTTAAACCAAGTCTCCTTGTCGACAAGAACCATTTTGACAGAAAACAGCCTACTTGTTACTCTTGGAATGACTTGGTTTATCCCAACGGCGACCTCGGTTTGAAATCCAAGCCTCCGGAGATGATACTCTGTCACCTTTGCACGGACCGGCCTGTGGTCCACCACCAATGCTCTTGTTCCTTGAAACTCCAGCAGTTTGTGCCCATTTGAAATGTTGGGTGCTCTTGAAAGAACAGCGGTAAAAGTGAAGGTAGAGCCAATGTGGTGTTCACTCACAAACCCAATCTCTCCTTTCATGAGACTAACCAAACACTTACTAATGCTTAGTCCAATACCAGTGCCCCCATGAACCCGAGATATTGACGGGCCTACTTGCATAAATGGGGTGAAGACTCGAGATTGGGCTTCTCGGGGAATCCCCACACCTGTGTCTTCCACTGATATGATAAGGTTTATAAGCTCGGAAGAAGGCGTCAAGAAAGATTGCTGAAGTCCAGGGAGGTCTTGATTGAATATCTTAAAGTTCTCCCAGCTACGCCTTCTATCTACTACCGGAGACCCACTCAAGGTATAAATAGATTTCCCTTCAGATTCTACCTCTAAAGGACTCATCAGCTCTTCAACAAGATGAACAGTAATAAAGATATGTCCTTTTTCAGTGAACTGCCAAAATAGAATATCTAGTTAAGATATTTACCTTGAGTGTATTTCTTATAAAAATCTAGTTAAGATATATACCTTGATTGAATTTCCCACGAGATTTGTGATGATTTGCCGTATTCTTCCAGGATCGCCAGTAAGAACTTCTGGGACCTGATCAGAGACATACACTGCCAACTACTCTTGCGGAATAGTCGAAAAAGAGAGAGTTAGAGGATGAATATACAGTAGGTGTATGATGACATAATTATGGATTGTAACTGGCTTACCTCTATTCCTTTTTCCTGTGACTTCCCATAGAAGAGTGACAAGACGTTATCCAAAATAGTTCTCAATTCAAATTGGACAGCTTCGAGCTCAAGCTTGCCAGACTCGATCTTAGCTTGATCCAGGACTTCATTTATAAGGGATACCAGAGCTTTCCCACTGGCTTGGGCAGTTCTCACATAATCTTGTTGTGTTATATCCAGGTCAGTGTCCATAAGCATTTGCAGCATGCCTGAAAGGTGGAAATTTGTCAAATATCCAATTATGGTGAGTCACTTAATGTAATGTGTACATAAATGTAAAGAAAATTGCACAACCACCGTTCCAAAGGGTTTTTATGTACCATGCACCACTTTTGTACGTGCGTCGGTCCAGTGACTAAACATTTCTCCTTTTTCTCTTTAAGTTTACTTAGTTATTGCTAAAATTATGGGATTAAGAGCAATATTCTTTAATCAATAATTCCTTATGGAATTAGAGACAATATTCTTAATCAATGATTTTCCTCATTCTCTAACCAATGATTGCCTTTATGGGATTATGGACGATAATGCTAGGGGGACACACTTTTCTTAATACACTCCTTAGCCATATTGATGTGGTAATACGTTATTGGATGTCAAGAAAAGTCTTAAAAGGGAAGTAATAATTGACATCAAATAATGCACTGCTACATCATTGTGGCTATGGAGTGTGCCAAGAAAAGTGTGTCCCCATAGCATTACTCTATTCTTAACCATGATTGCTTATATTTTCTTCCTTTTTGGGGGCTTCCTAATTTTGGGATATCTCGTAATGACAGTTTTAATTTTTTCTTTGTAAATGGTCTTTGTACGTATTCTAAATAGTAGAAGCAACGAATAAAATCATCAAAAAAAATTATTTTGACAATTGTGTTCTTGACATGGTATTAGAGCCTCCGATTTCCTCCCTTTTATCCTAGGAATCGAAGTTTGGTTATTTTGACAATTGTGTTCTTGACATGGTATTAGAGCCTCCGATTTCCTCCCTTTTATCCTAGGAATCGAAGTTTGGTTTCGTGTTCACGGTTGTTGTTTCTGATCATCCGCTGCGTTAATTTTCTTGGATTCTTTGTCACTGTGACTGATTCAAAGAATAGTGATGGAGGTTCTCTAACAAGGAAGGCATCTCAAGTGTCCAACTCTAAGGTGATACATGACTCAAGTATGAAGCAAAATCTAACTACAGCTTCTGGACTTACTACTAAGTCAGGTAGGTCCAACTCTGCTATAAAGCTTTCATATCTTACTGGAAATAGTGATTGGATAATTGGCTTTGGCGCCATAGACCACACGACTTGTGATCGTTATAGGTTTAGTCATTTATCTTCTAAATGTTCTAAAACTACCATTACCAATGCAATTGATGTATCATCTCCAGTTATCGAAGTTGGGGACAATATATTTATCCCCTACATTAACTATCAAAGATATTTGTCCACCACTAAATAGCAACCTTCTCTCTGTTAATCAAACAACCAAGTCTCATTATTTTGTTGCACTATTTTTTCATGCTCATTCTATTTTCAGATCCATACCAAGGAGAAAATTAACAATGGTAACAAAATGGAGGATTGTACTATCTGGAGGATGGGTTCCAACGATCCAACAGAAAAGGGTAGACTCATTTAGTAAATGAAAAGTTGGTAAAAAAAAGAAGAGATTTGGTTAGACTAGGACATCCCTCATTTAGTTATTTCCATCTTCATTTAGTGGTTGCAATGTCTAGGAGTTCATTTGTTAAACTCGTGTAATGGCAAAGAGCTACCATACTATTTTTCATTTGTGATAATAAAGCAAACCTTCCCTTTTCATTAGTTCATTCAGATTTAAGATGTTTGAGGACCGACACCAATTTCTACCAATAATAGAATGAAGTGGTTTGTTACTTTTGTGGACTACTCTACTAGAACGACTTGGGTTTATCAAGTGAAGCACAAGAGTGATGTTTGCACAACTTTTCGCCTTTTTTTATCAGATAGTGGCTACACAGTTTGTCACTTCAATAAAATCCTTCGTTCTGATAATGGGAGTGAATACACCAAGCAAGAATTAACGAAATTCATATGCTCGGTGGGAGTTATTCATCAAACAACTTGTCCTTATTCCCCTCAACAAAATGTTTTTGCAGAAAGAAAAAATAGATATTTATTGGAAGTTACTCGGTCTCTCATGTTCCTTCTCTTGATTGGTGGGCATGTTCCTTATTCCTTCTCACTTTGAATTCGGCAATCTACTTGGTCAATCACACACCCTCTAGTGTTCAAGATCTCAGAAGACCGTTGGATGCTTTTCTGATCATTGTGACTCTTCCGTCAGTGGTACTTTCTAGCTCCTCGAATTTTCGGATATGTGGTCTATGTTCACTTCTATCCACATCAATGTAGTAAGTTTGATTCTCACGCTTTGAAGTGTGTATTTGTTGGGTATAGAATCAATCAAAAATGTTATAAGTGTTATAATCCTTCTTCCAGGTGATTTTGTGCTTTCATGGATGTCGTTCTTAATGAAAAAGAGCTCTTCTACACGTGACTGATAACTGATCCATCAATTCAGGGGAAGAATCGATGAAGCACTTAATCACGAAGACTTGCAGGCATTTTTTTTCCTTTGGATCCGGATTTCTCGAGTAGCCGATCATACGAAGGAAACCAGACAATCGAAAATTCTATGGAAGAAAATTTCTCATCTCAGTTACCGGTTGTCTTGACAAAGGAGACTGGTCTCCAATTATTGAAATCCAAGTGACAACCAATATCCTTCATGTTATACATCCATTCCTAGCACTTCAACTTGAACCACTGAACTAATCTTCTTCTGAGACTCCATTAGGGGTTACTTTCTAATCCTAGTCCTACATTTGTTGATAATATTGATTCCCAATCGTCCTAATATCAGCTTCCACCTCGTTCTAGCCGTGACATACCACCTATTAGATATGAACATGATCTTAAAACCAAATCTAGATATCCCATTAGTAACCATGTGTCTTCCTAAAAATTGTCCAAGTCACATGTCTTATGTATTGCAGTTATCGTCTGTCTATATTCCTAGTAAAATGCAAGAAGCTTTAGCAGATGCTAGATAGACGAAAGCTATAGCAGAGAAAATGATGGTGCTTGAAAAAAGATGCTACTTGAAAACTTGTGCCTCAACCTAAAGAAAAGAACCTCG
Source organism: Iris pallida (assembly GCA_029216955.1). NCBI lineage: Eukaryota > Viridiplantae > Streptophyta > Magnoliopsida > Asparagales > Iridaceae > Iris > Iris pallida. Next base: position 381,733 of record JANAVB010030815.1, read on the forward strand.
TAGGATGTAGATAGGTATTTGAAATCAAGCACAAGGCATATCGAATTGTCGAAAGTTACGAAGACCAGTTAGTTACAAAAGGGTATACAGTCTTATGGGGTCGACTATTAAGACACTTTTGTACCGGATGCCAAGCTTAATAAAGTGAGAACAAGATTGTAAAAGTCACTAGACGCTAGTCGGGTGAGCACCGGACACCTAGCTCCTAGCCCGCCTAATCCTAGATAGTTAAAAAAAATTCTGCTAAAAATTGCAACAATTGTCAATAAAATCCAAAAACATGCATAGTCGAACATCATAGGGGATCAGGCGGACATCGGATGCCTAGCGCCTATGCGGCCAGCTATGCCGATTTTTGGAACAGTGAGTGAGAGAACTCTTGGCTATGGCGGTCAATCAGGATTGGCCAGTTCTTTAGTTTAATGTAAAGAACGCCTTCTTGCACGAAGATCTTGTTAAAGAAGTATATACGGATCCTCCTCCAGGTGCAAAAAAGTACTCATATGTTGCGATGGTTTGCAAACCCAAGAAGAAGTATGGGTTAAAGCAATCTACAAGAGCATTGTTTGGTAGATCTACCAAATCAATGAATAATTTCGGGTATAAACAAAACAACTCATATCACACTTTGTTTTTAAAGCACGGAAAATTACTGCTTTGATTATCTATGTTGATGGTATGGTGGTGACTTGAGGTGAGATTGATAGCTTGCAACAACGCTTGGCCTCATAACTTGAAATGAAGCAGCTTGGTGACTTAAAGTACTTTCTTGGGATTGAAGTAGCCGATCGAAGCACGATATTTTCTTGTCTCAAGGGAAATACATCCTTGATTTATTAATTGAAACTAAGATGCTTGGATGTAAGTTCGTTGATACTCCTATCGAACAAACAAGGTAAGTTGTTTCAGTATTTGGATGGAATTTCTACTGATTAACGGAGGTACCTTAGACTTGTGGAAAATTAATCTATTTGTCCCATACCAGGCAATATATTGCTTATGCGGTGTGTGTAGTGAGTCAATTTATGCATGATCCTCGTAAACCTCACATGGATTTCGTGGAATGTATATTGAGGTATTTGAAGTCTGCTCCGGGTAAAGGGTCATTGTACACAAAGCATAATTATCTAAAAGTAGAAGGCTATACTAATGCAGATTGGACAGGGTCGGAAGATAATAGAAGATCTACTTCATGATACTTTATTTTTGTAGGGGAAAACATTATGACTTGGAGAAGTAAAAATCAACCAATAATGGCGAGGTCTAGTGCAGAACCCAAGTATAGAGACATGGCTTTTGGAGTGTGTGAATTATTGTGGTTGAAAAACATGTCGATAGATTTGGGTGTTAATTCCAAGGATGCGATGTATACTGTAATAACATTTCAGCTATGATAAATTGTCTATAATCCTATGCAGCACGATTGGACAAAGCACGTAGAGGTTGACAAACATTTCATCAAAGAGGAACTTGAAGCTGGGATTATTATATTTCCTCTTGTGAAGTTTGAAAATCAACTAGCCGATGTACCTACCAAAGTTGTAGCTAGCAAAGCATTTGATGACTCTTTAGACAAGTTAGGCATGTGCTCCATGCTCCAACTTGAGGGGAAGTGCTAAAATTATGAAATTAAGGGAAATATTCTCTAATCAATTATTTGCCTTTATGGACTAGAGCAATATTCTTAATCAATGATTGACTTTATTATACTTACTTTTACGGGTACGATACCGTGTAATTACACATTTAATTCTTTCCTTGTAAATGGTCTTTGTCTATATATTGTAGAAAAGCAATGAAGAAAATCATTAGAAAATCATTTTTACAATTGTGTTCCTGACAGTTATCAGTTACGTTGGTTGCATGAGCTTAAACTGCATGACCGAAAAAGGAAGGTCCACCTATCTACCAATGATCCTTCTAAGTTCTATCACAAATCCCTATCTCTGATAGCTACCTCAGCTAGGAACCAGTACCAGATCAAATTGTTAAAATAAGGTTGGTATTTGAGTACTGCAGGCAGGTCGTCGGGATGACGACGTCCTCCCCATAGTTGTGAAGGGGGAGATTTGTTGGAGTGGGTGGGGTTCCCAACCTATGTGGAGAAGATCCCGGAGTGCGACGAGCGCCGTCCGATGTCGGAGAAGCTCGGGAGTAGTTGATTGCTGCTGCTGCTGCCCCAAAGGGGGTTCTGGACCAAGTCTGCCGAGTTCGGGCCGAACTCGGTCCCAGGCCGAGTTCTGGCCGAACTCGGTCTGGCCGTTCCAGGGTTTGGCCATCCAGTGCTGGTTGCCACACACAGAGTTCTGGCCGAACTCTGTGTGTCGGGGGGCTGAAGCGGATTTCTGGATGAGTTTTCATCATTGGATCTAATCCAACGGTCCAGGTTGGTTGCGGGATTAGGGAGATATATTGAGTTTTTTCAACCCTAATTCATAAGCGCAACATAACACAAGTTTGAGAGAGAATGAGGCAAGAGTGCCATTGCAACTTCGGAGAAGAAGACGGAGGATTGAAGGTCGTTTTCGAAGGAGATCGTGTTTCGGGTAATCTCTACTCGTCGTTCTCGTTCTTCGTAGCCTTGTGATCATTGTTCTTGTCTCTGAGTGTTATGGGGATCCGATTTGGATCGGGAGGAGTTTGTAGAGGGTGTAATTCTTCTATTCCATTAGTGGAGGCTTCTCAGGGTTGGACTCCGATCGTCCCGTAGTTTTTCCCGCAAGGGTTTCCACGTCAAAAATTCTCTGTGTCTGCGTGATTGTTTTTGTGTGCTTGCTTTGGGTTCGTGCGTTGTTTGCTCGGTCCTCTCGCAGGTACTCTCCGGTTTGGGGAAAGGTTTCCGCGCTTCTTTCCCAACAGAGTGGTATCAGAGCATAGGTTTTGTTCTGGCTGATACCAACAGAGTGGTATCAGAGCTTTGGGTTCAAAGGGTGTCAGGAGTTGACAGAGGAACCAGAGAGGAGAGATGGACGCGAAGCCGGTGCGCATGGTGAACCTCAATGGCACAAACTATCATTATTGGCGGAGCAAGATGAAAGATTTGCTATTTGTCAAGAAGCTGCATCTACCTGTGTTTGCAACCGAGAGGCCCAGTGATAAATCCGAGGAGGACTGGAAGTTCGAGCACATACAGGTGTGTGGGTACATACGGCAGTTTGTTGATGAGAACGTGTACAATCACGTTGCCAATATTGAGCACGCGAAGACGTTGTGGGATAAGCTGGAATCCTTGTATGCGAAGAAGACCGGGGTAAACAAGTTGTTCCTTATCCGAACGATGATGGGTCTGCGGTACAAGGATGGGGCGTCTATTTCGGATCACTTGAGTGAGTTCCAGGGCGTGGTTGACCAGCTATCTTCTATGGGAGTCAAGTTCGACGACGAAGTTCAGGGACTGTGGCTGCTGTGTACCTTGCCAGACTCGTGGGAGACCGTACGAGTATCTATGATCGCTTCTGCTCCAGAGGGCGTGGTCAGTCTGGAGTTTGCCAAGAGCGGGGTGTTGAATGAAGAGATGCGGAGACGTTCTCAGGGCACTTCATCCACATCCCACCACTCAGAGGCACTTGTTTCAGAGAGCCGCGGAAGGGGCAAAAGCAGGGGTCCAGGTGGTGGCAGAGACAAGAGCAGGGGGAAGTCCAAGGGTCGGTACGAGGACTCAGAGTATTATCATTGCGGTAAGAAGGGCCATATCAAGCGGAATTGTTTCGCTTGGAAGAAGGAGAAGAAGGGCGACAAGGGGAAGCAAGAAGAGAACACTACAGCGGCGGCCTCGGTGCATGGAGGCGATGTGATCGTCGTAGGTGATGAGGTCATTACTAACCTCGCCTGCGATGACAATTCTTGGCTGGTGGACTCAGGGACTTCAGCACATGTATCTCACAATAGGGCACTGTTTGCCACTTACACGACAGGCGACTGTGGCGTGTTGAAGATGGGCAACGGAGATGTGTCGAAGGCGGTTGCCGTTGGAGATGTGCATTTGAGAACGAAGACAGGTGCGGTTCTTGTTCTCAAGGATGTTCGTCATGTCCCTGATATCCGTTTCAACCTGGTGTCGGTTGGAAGGTTGGATGACGAGGGATTCTTCAGTCTCTTCGGGAATAGTCAGTGGAAGCTTTCCAGAGGTTCGATGGTGATTGCCAGAGGAAGCAAGAAGTCCGGTCTCTACTATATGGAGGGGAGCGCAGAGGGGGCACAGGAGGTGAACGCAGTCAGTGACGTGTCTACCGAGTTGTGGCACAGGCGGCTCGGCCATATCAGCGAGAAGGGGATGAGCTACTTGGTGAACAGGAAAGTGATTCCGGGGCTCAAGTCTACAAAGTTGGAGAAGTGCACGCACTGTTTGGCTGGGAAGCAAAGTAGGGTGTCTTTCCAGAGTCACCCAAATTCGAGGAAGCCGGCGTTGCTCGAGTTGATTCACTCGGATGTCTGCGGTCCTATGAAGGTAAAATCTCTTGGTGGTACTTCTTACTTTGTGACTTTCATTGATGACTGTTCCAGGAAGGTTTGGGTCTATGCCTTAAAGACCAAGGATCAGGTGCTGCCTACTTTCAAGGAGTTTCAGGCCTCCGTTGAAAGGGAGACGGGCAAGAAGTTGTTGTGTGTTCGGTCCGACAATGGCGGCGAATACATCGGTCCCTTTGATGCGTATTGCAGAGAGCAAGGGATACGACACCAGAAGACTCCGCCAAAGACACCTCAGCTCAATGGTGTAGCGGAGCGCATGAACAGGACACTGATGGAGAGGGTGCGGTGTTTGCTGTCAGAGGCAAACTTGCCGGGCAGTTATTGGGGTGAGGCTCTTCTCACAGCTGCTTATATTATTAATTTGTCTCCTAGTGCTCCTTTGCAGGGTGATGTGCCTGACAAAGTATGGTACGGCAAGGAGCCGTCATACAGTCACCTGCGGGCGTTTGGTTGTAAAGCCTTCGTGCATGTACCGAAGGACGAGAGGACCAAACTTGAGCCGAAGACGAGGCGATGCGTCTTTGTCGGCTATGGTCGGGATGAGTTTGGCTATAGACTCTACGACCCAGTGGAAGGAAAGCTCTACAGAAGCAGGGACGTGGTGTTCGTCGAGGATCAGACCATGACCAACACTCAGGATTCCGAGACGCCTTCTGAGGCTGAGGAATTGCCTGAGTTAGAGTCATTTCGCTTCGAGCAGTTTCCAGAGGACATCGCAGAGGATCCAGTTATGGGGGAGCCGGTACATGGAGTTGCTCCCAACCTTGATCATCAGCCTGCTGATGGTGGTCAGGGTGTCCCTCAGGAGGATGAGCATGCCGGAGAGGTAGTTCCTGAAGGGGAGGAGGCTGTCGGTATACAGCCAGCACCAGTGGCTCCACTGAGAAGGAGCAACAGGGATCGTCGACCATCTACGAGATACTCGCCGGATGAGTATGTGCTATTGACTGACGGGGGAGAGCCCGAAAGTTTCGCAGAGGCTATGGAAGACGAACACAGGCAGGAGTGGATGGTGGCTATGCAGGAGGAGATGAGTTCCTTGCACACCAATTCTACTTATGATCTGGTGCGGTTGCCAAAGGGCAAGAAGGCTTTGAAGAATCGATGGGTGTTCAGAGTGAAGCAGACGGATGATGCTACTCGCCCTCGATACAAAGCGAGGCTGGTAGTCAAGGGCTACGGTCAGCGGAAAGGCGTGGATTATGATGAAATCTTTTCGCCTGTCGTCAAGCATTCGTCTATTCGGGTGGTGCTAGCATTAGCAGCCAGTTTCGACTTGGAGGTCGAGCAGATGGACGTGAAGACGGCGTTCCTCCACGGTGATCTTGAGGAGGAGTTGTACATGGAGCAGCCGGAGGGATTCTGTGAGAAGGGCAAGTCACATTTGGTCTGCCGGTTGAGGAAGAGCTTGTATGGTCTGAAGCAGGCTCCGAGGCAGTGGTACAGAAAGTTCGAGTCGTTTATGGGGGAGCATGGTTATGCACGGACGACGTCGGACCATTGTGCATTTGTGAGGTATTTTGCCGATGATGATTTTATCATCTTATTGCTCTATGTTGATGATATGCTATTAGTGGGTCGGAATGCCACTAGGATAGCGGAGTTGAAGCGCCAACTGGACGCGGCCTTCTCTATGAAGGATTTGGGCGCAGCAAAGACTATTCTTGGGATGGAGATCAGCCGAGAGAGAGAGTCCAAGCTGCTACACTTGTCCCAAAAGAAGTACATTCACCGGGTACTTCAGTGTTTCGGGATGGACGGGTCGAAGAAAGTGAGTTCCCCCCTCGCGGCTCACTTTAAGTTCACTGAGGAGCAGTGTCCATCTACCGAGGACGAAAAGGAAGATATGGAGCGGGTTCCATATGCCTCAGCTGTGGGAAGCCTTATGTATGCTATGGTGTGTACGAGGCCAGATATTGCTCATGCAGTTGGTACGGTTAGCAGGTATCTTTCGAATCCTGGACGGGTACACTGGAGTGCGGTCAAGTGGATTCTACGATATCTTCAGGGCACTGCTGGTTGGAGACTTTCCTTTGGTGGTGACGAGCCGAAGCTGGTTGGGTATACCGACGCTGATATGGCTGGAGATGTAGGCACGAGGCGATCGACTTCAGGCTACGTGATGATGTTTGCGGGAGGAGCAGTGTCGTGGCAGTCGCGGTTGCAGAAGTGTGTTGCCTTGTCGACGACGGAGGCGGAATACATTGCGGCGACGGAGGCTTGCAAGGAGCTGTTGTGGATGAAGAAGCTGTTGCAGGAAATGGGACTGAAGCAAGAGCAGTATACTTTGCTTTGCGACAGTCAGAGTGCTATCCATCTTGTGAAGAATCAGACGTTTCATAGCCGGTCCAAGCACATCGAGACTCGGTATCATTGGATACGGGATGTGGTTGAGAAGAAGGACGCGGAGCTTGAGAAGGTGCATACAGATGACAACGGAGCTGATATGTTCACGAAGATTCTACCAAGGGGAAAGTTTGAGTACTGCAGGCAGGTCGTCGGGATGACGACGTCCTCCCCATAGTTGTGAAGGGGGAGATTTGTTGGAGTGGGTGGGGTTCCCAACCTATGTGGAGAAGATCCCGGAGTGCGACGAGCACCGTCCGATGTCGGAGAAGCTCGGGAGTAGTTGATTGCTGCTGCTACCCCCCCCAAAGGGGGTTCTGGACCAAGTCTGCCGAGTTCGGGCCGAACTCGGTCCCAGGCCGAGTTCTGTCCGAACTCGGTCTGGCCGTTCCAGGGTTTGGCCATCCAGTGCTGGTTGCCACACACAGATTTCTGGCCGAACTCTGTGTGTCGGGGGGCTAAAGCGGATTTCTGGATGAGTTTTCATCATTGGATCTAATCCAACGGTCCAGGTTGGTTGCGGGATTAGGGAGATATATTGAGTTTTCTCAACCCTAATTCATAAGCGCAACATAACACAAGTTTGAGAGAGAAGGAGGCAAGAGTGCCATTGCAACTTCGGAGAAGAAGACGGAGGATTGAAGGTCGTTTTCGAAGGAGATCGTGTTTCGGGTAATCTCTACTCGTTGTTCTCGTTCTTCGTAGCCTTGTGATCATTGTTCTTGTCTCTGAGTGTTGTGGGGATCCGATTTGGATCGGGAGGAGTTTGTAGAGGGTGTAATTCTTCTATTCCATTAGTGGAGGCTACTCAGGGTTGGACTCCGATCGTCCCGTGGTTTTTCCCGCAAGGGTTTCCACGTCAAAAATTCTCTGTGTCTGCGTGATTGTTTTTGTGTGCTTGTTTTTGGGTTCGTGCGTTGTTTGCTCGGTCCTCTCGCAGGTACTCTCCGGTTTGGGGAAAGGTTTCCGCGCTTCTTTCCCAACAGGTAGGTGGGCATAAAAACGCGTGTCAATTCTTTTGTTGAGCTTGTGCTACATTGAAAATACCATTCAGGTCGGATAAGCCTTAGATAATGATGACTTATCACTTATCCCAATCTAGCATTAATTTTCATGTGAATCAACAGTTACATAACTAATTGAACGTCCATAGATAAAATGAGAAGTGCATTTATATGTAGGAAATTGCAAATATATTTTAAACCTTACCTAAAACACCATTCATTGGAGTCCTGATCTCATGAGAAACAGTTGCCAAGAACTATAAAATGATGAAAGTGCAATATTTAGCATCAAAGCATGAAACAAACAAGAATAATGTTATGAAAAGATTTGTCGTCCTCAAAACAAGCTAACAAAAGATGAACACCTACAAGCTTACCTGAGATTTTGCAACATCTGCTGCTTCTGCTCGTTTCTTGAGTTCCGTCATTTCTCGGCAATCATCTTCAACTTTTGCAATGCGGTTGACCGTGGCATGGAATATATATCCAATTAGCATAGCAATAACAAGGGTTCCGATTGATGTTGTCATTGCAAGCCATGGTAATGGTGGCTTGTGCTTGAACCTGTTAACGATAATTAGTATGGGGAAAATACAAGGAACATTCCAAATGCTTATGATTCCTAAATTATTTTCTAAAATTTACCTTACTGGTTCTCCATCTAGATTATTCAACTAGGGGCATATTTGAATGCATGTATAATGGAAAGTTTGCGAAAAGATTAGTCAGAACTTTTGAAAGTTAATGTAAATAAAAAAAAACAGCAACAAAACCTTTATCGCAAATTATTGGAATTCGCAACACAAGTACAGGGGTAAATTACAGAAAACCTCCATACTGTTTCAACCAATAACAAAAACCACCTATAACAAAGGAGAGGAGAAAGGAGCGCACCACAATTCGCCGGCCAAGGTGGCTATCCAGCACGAGATGAAGGGAGTTCAATGAGGAAGAAGGGAGAGAAAAATAAAATAACATATTAAGAATATTTCCTTTTCTATTTGTAAAGTTAGTGGTACCCATATAAATAAAATTGGAAAGTATATACAAGGACTAATTTGTATCAAAAAAGATAAACTGATATCTAGCAGATGCTTCTGCTGTGAACACCAAAACAGGTTGTTTCTTGTAATTTACAATAAAGATAACGAAAAAAGATAAATCCGTATATACTTTCCTTTATGATTAAAAGGTAGGCAGTAACACATATAGCTGCACCAAATACAACACTACTTCATCACCCATCTAAAAGCGTTCCTTTACAGTCTGCAAGTAAGTAGTACATATTGAGAAAAAGAAATTCAAGTGTAAGTATATTAACTCCAGGATTACATTCAAAGTTGTATATTTTAATGTCTAATCATGTCGATCCTTAGAGAATTTGGTTCCATAAAATGAAGGGAAACCTGGGAATAAAACAAGAATTCTTTTAATACATATAGAAATAGCAGTCGAGAGCATCCCAATATGACAAGAGAGGGAGTTTTACCTGCAATGCATCTCATGCTTTCTCAATGGATCCCCAAAGTTAAGGGTGCTGTTATGATATATAATGTTATCCGTCACGTTTGAACCATACATGCTGATTGGTACAGAAGGATCAGTGGCGTCATACACGTTCACAATAATGGATTGCTTACATGCAAGTTGATGTAGTAACTTGTCTACTAATGCTTCTATATCAAAGATTCCACCTAAGTACCTGTGGAACCAAAAGTGGGCTGAGTTTTACCAGGCTAGTAGTGTCTTGTTCTCCATGAGACATAGGAAGCTAGAACTTATATAACTCACCCAATGGCTGCTTGGATACGTTTAGATGGGGTTGCATTAGAAGGAAGTTCTGATTTGTAGACCGCATATGTCAGTATCACACCAAGACGTTTTGATTTAAGCAGACGGAAAGGAGCAGTAAGGACCCCCTTCCCAGATGCTCTGGCCCGTAGGATGTTGTCGCGATCTTCCTGTAGATGAGCAGATTTCTTCATAATGGTAATAAAATAATGGAGGTAAGATGCAGATCTACTTCAATTTTAAGTTACCAAACATAATCCTTTTACAGTAAGCCTGCAATTGCCAATCACAATTGAGCTGGCTGATGAGAAGTGAGCATTACTTCAACAGTTTAAACCATAGACCTTGGACAGTTACAAGGTGGAAAAGCTTCTCAACCATGGGATGATAGGCAACTGATGAACCACAAAGCATAGCAATTAAATGAACATGTGCACACAATCTTAACTACTATAAAGCCAACTTGTACGGTTGAACCCAGTAAGTGGTCGGTGGAACTTATGCGGCACGTTTTTTAGAAGTCAATTTAGGTTGGAACTTCCCAACCAAGGACACACTTATGCATCAACTTGGTGCCTCAACCCATGCCGTACACGGACACGACATGGACATGCTAAAACTGATGACATAACCCAGTCTTTGTGTTGTTATCATGTTGTGTCATATTTGTTTCCGTGCAACAAAGTGACCTATTTGTCTCTGAGTTCACTTCCATACCACCAAAAAGTGTGTTCTGCTCCCATGTGTTTCACAATATGGAGATCATGAATTTTAGGATTCATCCTCATGTCACTGGTGTATGTAGCATTGATTATCATGACAATAGCACATAATTGAAATTTTTTACATCATGATACCACATATATGGTATTCCAATAGGCTTACGAAAAGGTGATAACAGTTTATTAAGTAAGCTAACACACACACTAGCCCGTCCCTAACACCATAAGTTCCCTTCCTCTTTCCCATTTAAAGAAGATAATAAGTTGATTAAGAAATATTTATATGTCATTATCATCTCGCTGAACATAAGGGTCTGAAATGAATTAAAAAAGATCACCATATTCAGAACTAAAATGAGGAATTCACCTTCCCAGACAACATATCAAAAGATATCACATGTTTAAAAGTGTCCTGAGCAAAGATGACAGGAGCATACTCCTCTTGTACTGGTGATGTTTCTGGAGTCTCGGGGCCCAATTCATCTTCACGAGCTGGGGGCTTATCCTGAGAATCCATTTTCTTTATAGTCCACCCTTGCTGCTTCTCAAACTCTGCTCTCTCAGAATGTAACACCTTCACAGCATAAGCCACACCGCTAGTTAGCGGCCTCTCGAAAGCAGTTGTTTCAGCATACCTTGCGAAAGTCATCTGCAGAATGAGAAGTTAGTATTCACAGTTTCACAGTCCGAGACTTCAGCTAAGAAAGTCGCATCAATCAAAACTCTCTAAGCTGAAATATATATATTTAAAAGACTATGTTGCACGCAGTCACGGACAAGAATATGAGACGTCGTGATAGGAACAGGGTGACAAGATCACAGCATTCATTTTAGTGTGTCCTGGTGCATTTTGGACAGTTTGTCTCGTGCCTGATATTTGTCCTACACGAGACAATTACGAATACGGCACTTTTGGAGTGTCCATGCTCCTAGGTGAAAGAGTTTCTTCTCGCTTTCTTTCTTCCAACCATAGACAATTTACATTCATCACCTACTAACTACTAAGTCAGGCAATTAAACTAACAAATCAGGAAGGATACCATAAACATGTTATTCCAACGGATAAAGTCTTAGAGCTAACAAGAAAACTAGCATTTTTTTCCTTCTTCGAAGTAATGGATTACACACCATCTACACAGACACTTTGCCTCGTTTGGTTCGCGGAATGGAAGGGAAAGGAAATCAATTCCTTGTCATTTCCTTTCCTTTGGGAAACTTTAATTCCCATTGATTTTCCTTTCCGATGTTTGGCAATGCCGAGGAATTTGGAAAGGAAAGTGAATACTTCAATGTGGGAAAGTGTTGAGAGTCAATAAGGGACTTTTAGTCCCACATCGGAATATGTAGTATGTAGAGGAGCTAGACTCCCTATAAGTAGTGAAGTAGTCCATCAATAAAATCATCTGAACAATTATTCACTACATGGTATCAGAGCCATAACTCTCTCTCTCTCTCTCTCTACAAATTTTTTTTTCTCTTCCCCCCAGCCGCCGACCCTACCCTACGCTGCCCCCCCCCCCACTCCTCTCTTCACGTCAACCGCAGCCCCCCCGACCTACAGCACCCTCTCCCCCCGACCTACTGCAACCTCCCGCCGATCCTCACGTCCGCCGAACCTCCCGCCCCCCCCCCCTAACCCTAGACTCCCGCCGCCCCTCCCTACAGCAACTACCTCCCGACCCTCCAGGACCTCCCGCTCGCCCCCCCCCCCCTCTCCAGGACCTCCTGCCCCCCCCCCCCCCCCTCCCCTCCCGGACCTCCAGGACACTCCCGCCCCCCTCCATCCAGAAACCCTAGCCGCCAGGAAACCCCCCCCCCCCTCTTCCTAACCCTAGCACTCTCTTGCCATGATTACCCTAACCCTAGCCCTAGAAGCCTCATCCAATCTCTAACCCTAGATTTTAACCCAAAAAAAAAAACAAAAAAAAAAAACAAAAAAAAAACGGCGTATTTCGAATAGAGACGGCTGTCAAATCTTTATTTGCACCAACTCTGTTCCGTGCTTACGCCGTTTGGAACTAACAAATGCTTTATTTGTTATTCCTTCTTCACATCGGGATCTATGCAGAGACTGATCATGTCTTCTTTGGTGTCCTGACGTGTTCACTTTACATGCGCGCGCCGGTGCTGGCCAAGTTAGTAGCGCATTAGTAAAGTCTCTGGCGTTGAAGAAGACGACGTCGACAACGAAGACGACGACGTTGGGTCAGTTGCAGACTCCGACGACGAAGAAGACGACGAATTGAGTTCACAGTTGAAGCCGCCATGGATTCGATCAGTGGCAAACTGACGGCCGAAGAGATGAAGGCCTTGGTTGATGATATCTTATCCAAGAGATTAACCGAGGTAACCCCACGTGTGATCCATACTGATGTGGATCCGTCGCCTTACAAAATGGGGAAGCTGGAGAAGCTGGAGACGAAGTTGGAAGGCACTTCCAACTACTTGAAGTGGTCGCGGCAGGCGATGCGAACACTGAAGGGACGTGGCTTGGTTGGCTATGTCACTGGCCAATCCAAGGCGCCAGCCGATCACTCCACCAAGGAGTTTGCTGTGTGGGAGATTGTCAACAACGTCGTGGCTGGGTGGTTGACTGCCTCTTTAACCAACCAGGTGTCGGGCAATGTCGAGGCTATGGAGGCTGCTGCTGATATATGGCAAACTCTCAAAGATATGTACTCCGGCTCCGGCAACCCTATGCGCGTCTTTCAACTGCAAGATGAACTCGATAGGGTGGCCCAAGACGAACGTACAATCTCTGAGTATGCGGCTCTGTTAAAGAAGTACTGGTCTGATCTGGATCATTATGATCCCCTTGGGATGGAAGATGCACAAGTCGAACCGGCATTCGCAAAGTACTTTCAGACGTTCCTGGCTTATATTTCCCGGCAGCGGATGATGAAATTCCTGAAGGGACTACACCCTGTATTTGAGCAGCGCCGAAATATCCTCCTATCCCAACCTATGCTTCCAACCTTAGAAGAAGCTATCGCTGTTATGACACAGGAAGAAGCTCGACTGAAGTTGATGCCCAACAAGGGCTCCTCCCAGGGGGAGCAAGCCGCGGTTGAAAAGTCTGCCCTCGCTGCCTTCAATCAACCTCCATCTATGGGTAGCGTTTGCCACAATTGTGGTGATTCTGGACATTACATCCGATTTTGTCCAAAGCTCTTGCGCAATCAGTATACTGATCGAGGACGGGGTCGTGGAGGCCGTCGTGGTGGTCGAGGAGGATATGCTGGTAGAAGGGGCGAACACAAAGCTAATCTGGCGGAGGAAGGGGGAGCGAATCAACTAGCTGAAATAACTCCGCTTGAGCGGGAGTTCCTTGAGAAGTTGCGAGGCACAAAGCTGGGTTCCGCCGACAGTCCTGGGGCGTCTTCCACCTCGGGAGATCACATCACTTGCTTTGCCGATGATTCTGCACGTGCTCTTGCATCTATCCATCAGCCAGGATGGATTATGGACTCTGGGGCATCTCGCCATGTCACGGGGTCCCATGGTGCGTTTCAGGATTATTCTCACCTATCATTACCGGAGAGTATTCAGACCGCTGATGGTACATCCAGTCCTGTAATGGGTAAAGGCACTGTTGCATGCACCCCTTCCATCACTCTAACCAATGTCCTACATGCTCCGTCTTTTCCTGTCAATCTCCTATCCATTAGTGCCATTATACTTGATCTTAACTGTACTGTTTCCTTTGATATTCCTCAGGTGACTTTTCAGGAGAAAGGGACAGGACGACGACTTGGGACTGGCACATGGCATAAGGGGCTGTGGTATTTAGACAGGACTGGACTGGACAACGCATTGGCATCCTTAGTAGCAGATGTACCACCAGAAGCTTCCTGTCGCAGTGTTGAAGCCGAGTTACTACTCCACCACCAGCGTATTGGTCATTCTTCTTTTAAAGTTGTTAGTCGAATGTATCCGTCCTTATATCAAAGGGCTAATAAAGAGAAGTTATTTTGTCATGCTTGTGAGTTGGGTAAACATACCAGAAGTTCGTATGTGAGCATGGGGAATAGGAGTTCCGCTGCTTTTGACATGATACATTCGGACGTATGGGGCCCTTGTCCTACAACTGGTATTAACGGCTTTCGATGGTTCGTCACCTTTATTGACTGTTATACCCGTGTGACTTGGGTCTACCTTATGAAGAATAAAAGTGACGTCCTTGAGGCCTTTCAGGACTTTCATCGACGTGTGAAAACACAATATGGCGCTAAAATTAAGTGTTTCCGGTCAGACAATGGGACGGAGTATACTAACAAGCGGGTTGCTGAGTATTTTTTCAATCATGGAATACTTCATCAAACTTCATGTGCTTATACTCCGGCCCAAAATGGTGTGGCGGAACGAAAAAAACAGACACCTGCTAGAAGTCGTACGGACTATGATGCTGGCCATGAATGTTCCGAAGTACTTATGGGGGCAGGCTATATTGACGGCCTCTTATCTTATCAACAGAATGCCATCTCAAGTATTAGACTGGAAGACACCATTGAAAATGCTTACTGGGACAACTACATACACTGTTCCACCAAAAGTCTTTGGGTGTGTGTTCTTTGTCCAAGATAATCGGCCAGACGTTGGCAAATTGGATCCTCGGGCAGTTAAATGTGTCTTCGTCGGTTACACGGCGACTCAGAAGGGTTATGCCTGTTGGAGTCCAGTCGAGTGGAAAATGTTTGTAAGCATGGACGTTACCTTCAGAGAACTCGAACCATACTATGGTTCGGATGAAGGTTCAGCATTTGGTGACACACCTAACACAGATGGTGTTAGATGTGAGGGGGAGATAATAAGCCCAAATGTGGTTGTCGGATCGGTTCCGTGTCCGGTTATAGAAAACTGGACGAAAGGGGGAGAGCACAGTGACTCGGATACAGAAAATGAAGAAGAAGATCCATATGTTACGCAGGGGGAGCAGCAGACAAGGGAAAAGGAGCTCCAAGTCTACAGAAGGAGACAACAGAAGTCCAGTACTGTGCCTATGCCGTGTCCTGTGCCTACTGTACCAAGTCCCTCGTCTACTCCTGCTCCAACTCCTGAAGATGTTGCCCCCGCACTGAATCACTCGGATTCTGATGCGGATCTCTCCGACTCGGATGGTATGATCTCTCCACCACCTATTGCTCCCTTAAGGAGATCTTCTCGCATCAATGCGGGGAAGGCTCCTGCCCGTTTTGATGATTATGAACATGACATTGCCAACTTCTTGTCTTATTCTAACATTTCCTCGAATTATCGAGCCTTCATTGCATCGTTAGATTCTACTTCGTTGCCCAAGTGTTGGCAGGAAGCAAAGAAAGATCCAAGGTGGAAAGCTGCAATGATGGAAGAACTTGGAGCACTAGAGAAAAATAAGACATGGGAGCTGGTTCAATTACCCAAAGGGAAGAAAGCTGTGGGATGCAAATGGGTGTACACAGTGAAAGAGATGCCAGAAGAAAAAGTAGAGCGGTACAAGGCGAGGTTGGTTGCAAAAGGATTCACACAATCATATGGAATAGACTATGATGAGACATTTGCCCCAGTAGCAAAAATGAGCACCGTGAGAACTCTGGTCTCCATTGCAGCGAACTATGGGTGGAAGCTGTACCAGCTGGATGTGAAGAATGCCTTTCTTCATGGGGACCTGCAAGAAGAAGTATACATGGAGCTCCCGCCTGGGTGCTATGCGACGGAATCAAACGGAGGGACGTCGCAAGGAAAGGTGTGTAAACTGAAGAAGTCACTATACGGGCTCAAGCAATCTCCTCGAGCCTGGTTTGACAGATTCAGAAAGGCTGTTACAGGCATGGGATACCGTCAAACAAATGCAGATCATACCGTCTTCCTCCAGCATGCAAGAGGCCACATCACTATACTTGCTGTATATGTGGATGATATAGTGATCACAGGTGATGATGAAGTCGAGATCACTAAGCTGAAGTCAAAACTCGCAAAGGAGTTTGAAGTGAAAAATTTAGGAGCGATGAGGTACTTTCTAGGTATCGAGGTGTGTGAAGGCGAACAAGGAATTGTTCTCTCACAGAGAAAATACACACTAGATCTGCTGAAGGAGACAGGGATGCTGGGTTGCAAAGCAGCGGTCACTCCAATTGACCAGAAGTGCAAGCTGGGAGCAGAAGCAGGAGAGTCCGTTGATCGTGAAAGATATCAAAGACTTGTAGGAAGATTGATTTATCTGGGACACACTCGTCCTGATATCTCATTCGCGGTAAGTGTAGTGAGTCGCTACATGCATGATCCAAGAAAGGGTCATATGGAAGCAGTATTTCAGATCTTGAGGTATCTGAAAGGAACGTCGGAAAAGGGACTATGGTTCAAAAAGAATGGACGCATAGAAGTTGAGGGATACTGTGATGCAGACTGGGCGAGCTGCATAGACGACAGAAGGTCTACCACGGGATACTGTGTTTTTGTAGGAGGAAATCTGGTCTCATGGAGAAGCAAGAAACAGTCTGTGGTAGCACGGTCGACAGCTGAAGCAGAATACAGAGCAATGGCTCTGGGAGTGCCAGAGTTGCTGTGGGTGAAAGCGTTGCTGACAGAGTTAAAGTTAAACAAGGGAGCACCATTACGTCTTCTGAGCGATAGTCAAGCTGCAATAAGTATAGCTAACAATCCCGTTCAGCACGACAGAACGAAGCACATCGAGATTGATCGATTCTTCATCAAGGAAAAGCTGGAACAAGGGATACTGAAGATTGACCATGTCCGCTCAGAAGAACAAGTTGCAGACTGTCTGACTAAGGGTCTTAGTTCATTAAGTCTGTCGAAGCTATGTAACAAGATGGGGATGATCAATATCTATCGCCCATCTTGAGGGGGAGTGTTGAGAGTCAATAAGGGACTTTTAGTCCCACATCGGAATATGTAGTATGTAGAGGAGCTAGACTCCCTATAAGTAGTGAAGTAGTCCATCAATAAAATCATCTGAACAATTATTCACTACAGAAAGTGATTCCTTGCTTGGATGGATGGAATCACTTTCCCCCCTAATTTTCCTTCCATTGGGAATCACTTTCCTTTCCTCCTCAATTCCTTGGACACCCAAACATAGGAAAGTAATCACTTTCCTTTCCCAACCCGGAGATTCCGCGAACCAAACGAGGCCTTAGGAAGTATTAAGCTAGTATCTAACTAAGAACCTTTTGATAGTGTGAAGTGGAAGGCGCAAACATGCCAATCACAACAACTGTCCCCCCCCCCCTAGGAATCATGGGCTCTCTAAAAATCAGGGCCGGGTCTGTGTCAGGTCGTATCGGGCATGTATCATACACGATATGGACACTCAAAATACCCTAGGACGTGCCAAAACTGTTCTTGTGTCCATCATGCAACATAGCTGACCCCAAAACGCTAATTTAAGCAATTCATCTGCCATTCTCAAGAACTACCAAATGCGGAGAGTCAGTACCTGCCCAACCGCATTCACTTGAACTCAACCCACCGAGCACTTAAGTTCCTCCTACACAGTTAGGGAAACTACCGAACGAAAAGAAGCCGATGATACCTGATCGATGGCGGAGGGCTCCTTGGAATGGTGGAAAGTAGAGACCAGAATCGCCAACGCCTGGAGATGGTTCATGCTGACATTGAACTGGTCCTGGAGCATCCTGGCACGCTCGTCGCACATGCTAGCGAGCGTCTCCCTCCGCTTCTCTATCGCCTGCGAGTTCATGAACCAGAAGATCCACAGGGAGCCCAAGACCCACCCTACCACCCACAAGAAGAGGAGCTTCCTCCACCATGTCTCCCTGACTCTCTTCGACCCGAAGTAGTGGCAGTAGAGGTGGCTCCTCCACACCCTCAGCGAGAACCTCTTGGACAGGTCCAGCAGGAGCTTGCTCTTGTCATGGAAGAAGCCACTCCTCTGCTCCATGGCCTGGGCACTAATGAACCAGTTCATCCACCAGCACAGCATCAAGACTAGGTACAGGAGCACCAAATCCAAGCCCAGGGCATGGAGAATGCTCATCCAACGCTTGCCAAAGTGTAGCCTCCTTCTAGAGCCAAACTTGGAACTTTTAAAGCAACAAAAATAGAATTTTTGGAAATATCACTATTTCCAAACTAAAAAAAGCAACTAAACTAAACTAAACTAAACTAAAACTAAACTAAATAGTAGCAGCAGAAGCTGCACCACCACCACCAAACCAAACCTAACAAAATCACTCAGACCCAGCACCTAAACCCAACAAAAATCCTATCTTCTTTTTTTTTCTTTTCTTTTTTTTTCCAAAAGGAGCAACAAGGAGAATTTTTGGAAATATTACTGTTTTTGAAACTTCCAAGCAACTGGGATTGGGAATCTAGCAACAACCCACCAAAGAGCACAGACCCAGATCAAAAGGATCAAATTTTTAGGCCAAAAAACAAGCTTACAAGCAACTGGAGCGAGGAATCAACCAAATAACACTGACCCAGATCCCAAGATGCAATCTTTAGCAAGAAAACAAGCTCGAAACCAACTGGAATGAGACAAGTGCCCATGAAGAAAAATCAAGACCAAGATCAAGAAAGATGCAAATTTTAGCAGGAAAATGAGCAAAATCTAGTGAATGGAAGGGGTTGCGAAGGAATGGGAGCTGAGGAGGAGATGATGATGATGTGATGATTCATGGGCAGGTGAGTGGAAGGAGATTCTTTTGGGAGGGGAGAGGGAGAGGGAGAGGGAATGATGGGGAATATGGTAGGGAGCCATTATCTACACATCAAATGGAACTCCAATAAATAACCAAATAATAATAAAGGAGGAAACTTGAAAATAATAAACAAAATCACTTCTTTCTTTTTCGGTCCTTCTTACTCTCTCTTTGAGTCTCTCCCTCCAGAGAGAGAGAGAAAGAGAGAGTGTGTATCTTTTTCTCTCTCACTCTCTCTCGACAGCCCAATCAGAATTCAGAAACAGTGGAGAAAGCCTGCACGCAAGTGCTTCTGGTTATGTGGGGGCTCTTCTATGGCCCTCAACTCAAACATGACCAAAGTGCCCCCT